>JAUTBV010119643.1:0-13229 GCA_032361325.1 Lepetodrilus fucensis
GTGATACTAATATTATCTATGTATGTGTGTATGTGTGTGTGTGTATATGTGTGCATGCATATATGTGTATGTGTATGTATATGTATATATGTATATGTGTGTGCGTGTGCGTATGCATATATGTATATATATATATATGTATGTGTGTGTGTGTGTGTGTGTGTGTGCTCGCGCGCGTGTGTGTGTGTGTGTGTGTCAAATATTCATTGCAATGAAACCATAAAACAATCGTGGTCCAACGGTACTATTAATGATAATTGATTCTTTATCGATGTTCCCTGTACCCAACATGTCTTGCATTCTCTGGAATCACGGTCATTGTCTACTTACAACCGTCACTTTGAGTAGGAAATGGTCGTGAGTTTCAGAGCATGCATTTAATTATATTAACCCTAATTACTCCAGGGAGGCTCTCTAAAATACATAAGTATACTCTTATTGATATGTTTGTCCATGACATATGTCCTACCCGGTAGGAAGAGGTGGAAATGTGAATATAAAACCTTCTAGCGCCTTAACTGGCAGCTTGGGTTGTATACTCCCCAGGGAGTTGATAAAGTGAAATGAGTGCACATTGATCATGATCCATTGACCGGGGTAATAATGTAGCGCTATGAGAATGCATCTGAAGCATGGATTTGGCGCAATATATATGCGCTTATTATTATTATGTATACGTCAACATCTTACCGATGTCGTTTATGTAAGTAGGTCTACTAGGGACGGGTACAATTCCGAGCTTCGCTTATTACGTAGGAATCGGAGTTAGGTGACGTGGGCTAGGCAAGATGGCCTACTATATGTACGTAAACATTCTGCTGACTTGGCCTGGGTGTACTGTAAGGTATTGGTCTTCGACAGCTGCATGATGGCTGACACACGTAGTCTATAGCGATCTCCTTACAATCTGCAGTGGTACGAGCTGGTGAAAGCTGTTGTTTGCTTGACACAATGTCACACTACGCAAACATAACGACGTGTGGGCGACCTAATCACACTGGCGACATCAATATGCATAACATCAATATGTTACCATGATCATCACATATCTCGGAAGTGTTTTTGTTTCCGTTTGTTTGAGTTCGGGTTTAGTTCAGATTTCAAGATCATTTCGCTCATATCACGGAAGAGTTTACTACAGGAGGAAACCTGGAACACCCGAAGAGCAAAGTGTTGCAGTAACCCTGCGAGCACCGGAAATACACCGGACAACTTCGGCATCTAGAGCAAGGGGCGTAACTGCCGTAGATTCAAGCAGTCAGACTCAGAGGTATAAGGGAGGTTTCATGATAGAGCGGATGAAAGTAATTAGTAGTTGCTTGTTGCTTTATAGTATCAATGAGGTTGTTAATTAATTAATTATTTATTTTCATGGGATTTACAGATTGTCCAATATAATACATGTAGCATCGCAATGTATAGTAATATCCAGTACCAGCCGAGATTACGTCAAGGATAATTTTTATTTTGTTATTTTTTCTATAATCAATAATTTACATCAGCTACAAATCATAGTTGTAAGCATATAACATTGGTATGAAGTTTTTGTAAGAACGATTGACGTACGAGATGATTGGATTCAGTGGACACTGTTGGGCCATATACCAGATATACCCGTTGCACAGAACAGTTGTAGTTACAATTGATTGTACGTCAACATTTCGGAACCCACTACAAGTGTAAGTCCGTTGCATAAAACACTTTTGTCGCTACAATACTTGAGAATATGGTTAGCTAAAACTATCGTAGTAATGAAAGTGATTCATGCAACCAGACTTATATTACATTTGCAACGGGTTCCGAGAACTTTACTCCCCAAGATTGAACATTGAAACAGAGCGTTCTCAAACAAAACACTCATGAACATCCATAGGATTCGCAATTAGGTGTCATTTCCCATGCGCCATGTACGAGATTGTAGCTGTCTGTTAAACTGTTGCCACCCACTGCGAGTGGCGAGCGACGTCATCCGTGACGGGGAAAACCAGTTCACCACACATTTCTATCTCTGCGCTCAAACAGATACTCAGATAGCATTACATCTTTAATGCCCTCGGCTTAGAATGTATATAGTACTATAGTAGTCTTGACCATCTAGTCTACGTGTTCCATTGGGCCTTCAACATAGATTATCAAAACTGATGTAGCCCAATTCTTAGTGTTCTACTGTGTCTTCTTTTAGCATCAAGACCTTGGATCAGTCTATGGGTCAAGGTCCGGTATTGTTGAGCGTATTCGTTTCAACCGTTCGACCAACCCTAGGGTGACGGTCGCGTGATGAAATTAGCCAATGAGGGTATTCCTTTCATCATGAGTGTGGGTCATTTGGCTGTTTCATCACCCTAGGGTTGGTCGTGCTATTGAAACGAATACGGTCATGGTGTCCGCTCAGGTCGTATGGAGAGTAACCGAGGACTTTACTGAACATCACGAGTCTTGCTTAGCTGATGTGATAGTTTGATGTTGAACAATACTATTAAAATAATTAATTTCTGTCTGAAATTACCAACAATAGCTTATTATTTTAGAAGGTGGCATTTTTGAAAGGGCAAAATAAACGTAATTTCATGAAGTCATTTTTTTTAACGATGTTCAAACCGATACTCTTAGATGTCTGGTTGCATGTATTCAATCTTCTTCCTTGCTATGGAAAGTTGGAAATGCTACCTTCTAAGCTATTGTTGGACAAAATAACGTAATTTCATGAAGTCAATCTTTTACAGAAAGGATGTTCAAACCGGTACTATCAACAGGAATTTGAACGCAGGTATTCAATCTAGTTCTATGGAAAGTTGGAAATAATGTCAAGTAACTATATAGCCGTCAGTGGTACATTAGTTTGTTCGATATGGTTTGTGAAAGTGTTGTATAATAGTCTGGACGTTACATAGGGGCGTACTTCACGGTTTTACTATACTAGTATTCAAATTATACGAGCCTAGATTTACGCCCTGACCATCGGTACGTAGGCCTCGGTATACGCCCCGACTATTGGTACGACCATTTCAAGTTTAACGCCGCTGCGGGAATATTTCGGTGTGATAATCCGTCGGGTGCCGCCTATCTTACTACGATATAACAGAAATAACAATCAAGAGATATGCATATATACATATATTTATTAAACAACAATATAGAATATGGATAAATATATAGCTGACATGAAAAAAAAAGTGGTGTTTACGGCTTGGCTACGATGACGTCGGGTCATGAAACCAAGTCATCAAACGTCACCTATACTGTTATTGTTGACGCACATACATAATTTGAGGCATACAGCTCAAGTCAAGCACTGGGGTGAGTTAAACTGTACAATGCAATGCCTGTTATTGTCTAGGTTTCTGTTTAATGGGTTAGTCGGTTTTCTGCATAATAAGGATGAACGCTGAACACCTTGTTTCGTGTAGGTTTGGTTTGGGAATGCCCCATACGTTGGGTCATCGTTGTTGATGGTGCACCTTGGATAACTTTCTAGAGTCTTTCATAGCTCACTGAGAAACATTTGATACAACCCAAACGGTCAGCGATTTGATGTATCACAACATTCATTCTTCCATTCGATACGCATCTTTACAAAGTACTCGCATTTTGTACAATATGTAGGATAACATAGGTCCAAAATGAAACGTTTTAAAAATAAAAGAGATAGTTTAGTTTAATCTCGATTGACAAATGTGAGATTTCTTCCATCATGGCCAGGTCACTCGTTGAGCACCGTCGTTCTAACCATGACCTCGGTGACAGAGTAAGGGTCGCAGTTAGAAGATGGCCGTCTGTCCTCCAGGTAGCCATACCCGTCTTCCGCCACCTGGCGGGGGATTCTGATACTAGCGCCGCGGTTAGCGACACCTGCCGAGAAGTCGTGGATGCTGGAGGTCTCGTGGAATCCCGTGAGACGTCGCTCGTTGTCTTTTCCCTCACGGGGGTCGTACGCCTTGATGTGACGTACATGATGTTTGGACAACTTCTCGATGGCGTCCTCGATTACTCTGAAATTGGCAACGTTCAAGTGTACTACGTCGTCAACAAGTGTCTTGAAATATATGTATAAATGTACAAGCAAGCGATATGTTAATGAGCTGCTACCGTATGTGTTCAGAAATCTAAAATTGTCAAAATTGTCAAAAGTTCATGTATATGAAAAACGGGACATTCCAGAATATTATTTTAATTGAAATTGGTATATTTTACTTAGCAAAGATAAACACATTTGTAAACCTTCGTATATCGTTACTTATTAATGACCAAGTATTTGAAAACCATTCGTTTCAAAATGTAGATTGATATGGACTATCACATGCAGAAGACACCAAGAAAACTCCACCACAAAGTTTATACCAATCTCATCCAACATGTATCCGTTGTCCGTACTAACCCACAAAATATCCGAAGAAAAAAAAAGATAAATATAAAGAAAAAAAGTTAAATATAGGTATATTACGAACGCCCTGATGCAACAACAATGCTACCCAGATCAGGTGGAAGATAAGCTAGAGCCTAGATACCAGACAGGGGGTCATCCATGAAACCTTCACTGATGATGTAGGCAAAGGGCAAGCCAGCATGGCGGACCCCCAGCCAAGCCACATAACAAGAACATATTCTGAAACATCTCCAAGTACGTCATTCCTGCTACAGAACAAGCACCGTCTCACAAAGAAACAAATCTGGATTCAATTACTGAACGATAAGATATACATATGTCCAAAGTGTTAATTCGAACATACAAGCCCCGGTCATGAATACCGAAGTATCACGTCGTCAGTTTAAAATCCTTTCTATTGTTAACTCTACTAAAATGGAACACTGCTATTAACGATACATTGTCAGATGGATCAGGCTTCGTGTAGTTTTGAAACCAGTGACGTCAATGTGTATTATTTTGCTGGACAGAGCAGTGATAGTGTTACACCTTGAGGTAATGGACACCCCGAACATCAGCTGACATTGAGACAAGCAAAGAGCAAGAAGACTATGAAAAAAATCAGTGTGCAGCCAAGTGTAGACGACCTTGTATTATTGTAGATCCTATTTCGCTGAGTATCGCAAAAATACATTCCTGGTATACTCATAGGCATGGTGATATGGTCCGATGTTCCATATATAGATGTTCCAAAGACTATGATATAGCGTTACAACTGAAGTAGGATGCCAAATCATAATGTTTGCAAACACAGATTAATTGAACCAAAAACGTAACCTGTTATAGCTGACAATAGATACTTTCTAAGATTACCAATTTAAACTTCAATGCGTAGTATCATATCAAGAACTAAAGCCCACTAAAAAATAACCCCAGGCCTGTTTAAATTATTAACACTAAATTCGAAACCTCTGAATCTTAAAATATATTTTGAGCTCGACCACAACGATCTGGACAAAAGCCTCGCAGGAGTAGGCCTACTAACGTCGACCTCTGACAACGTCTTGCCAATAATAAACCAGAAAGTAGGGCTCCAACTTGAAAGTACCATGTACATGAAGCTTACCTGAAGCTTACACGATGGTTATATACTGACCTGCGTTTCACGAAAGGGGTGTACATTTACGCCGGACGTATATCAGGAAGTAAAGCACGGAGTACATGTAAATCTGTGGATGCATTTACGTCCGGCGTAAATATACACCCTTTCGTGAAACTGTTCAGGAGGGCGCGAACCCGCGAGTACACGCGTGAAATCGCCTTAGCAACCTTCATCATTCATATGTGACGTCACGCGATAACTCGCCCTTCTGAACAGGTCTCAGGACATTGCACTAGAAACTTCAGTTGTAATTAATACTTACGCAAGACCTCCCTTTTCTCTCATGGCTTTCGTACTGTAGTTGCAATGAGCGCCAGCACCGTTCCAATCTCCCTCCATGGGTTTGGGGTCAAGGGTGACGACCACTCCGAACTCCTCGGCAACTCTGTGTAGAAGATACCTTGCGACCCAGAGATGGTCTCCCATGTTGATACCCACACACGGTCCGACCTGGAACTCCCACTGTTGAACAGAAATGAGACATCTTGATGATGGTCTTCACTGTGCACCCAATAGGCGCAACAATAAACAGAAGAATAAACAGTTCCCCGTGATTACAATACGAGTCCGTGAAGTCAAGGTTTTGTTCACAAATCCATACATAAAATTTGAGCTTGAACATGCAAGAGTTTTTTTATTTCAAAGCCATAATTTGTATTTAGAATTAACATTGAGAGGCACTTTGACTGTCTAGGCATAATTAGAGGGTCTGAAATACGACTCTTCCAAACTGCAAAGTCATGAAATAAGTCGGTAAATAACAAATAGGTCGGCGCAAGTCAATGTTATAGTGACCTCATCGAAAGCACTCGAGTCAACGTTTCAAATACCGTGTGTATATAGCATGTAGTGGGTCACTTGACTCAAACATCAATGTACATAGAAGACAGGTTAACGGGACTTTGGATAGATTTTTGTTTGACTTGGGGATTAGAGGCGATTTCAAGGTTATGTCGTTCCTGTACATGCTCTGAGTTCCCCGCAGAAATATACCTGGTTGAACCGGCAACGACCTTGCATAGGGTGGATGATGACCATCTTGCATATTGTAGATGACGACCACCTTAAAGTGTGGACCTATGCTGAGTAAAGTTCTGGAGAAATAAACCTGCTTAAACCGGCTGATGGTACCGCTAGCCACATTGAATAGGGTGGATGATGACCGTCTTATATATTGTGGATGACGACCACCTTAAATAGTGTGGACCTATGCTGAGTAAAGTTCTGGAAGCAAGTCTTCAGCTTACCTGACCAGGCATGACTTCCGCATTGCACCCAGCGATTGTGACGCCTGCGTACAGACACGCCCTGTAGTGAGATTCTACGATGTCTCGGCCGTATACCTTGTTGGCACCAACGCCGCAGTAGTAGGGACCTGCAACAGCAAATACAATACACCATATTACACCTGGCTGTAGATCATCTGTTTTTCCAACATTACTATACATGTACATGTATACGAATATTAGATAGAACCTGTTCATGAATATTAAACTGCTGTGTTAACTATGTAAGACATGACTAAGACAGATGGATATGCGTGGAGATCTGTGGGTCAGCCAAAACAACGATGATTTTTGGGCCAGCTAAACTAGCTGCTAAAAACTTGCCTTGTGGACCAGGGAATCCGTTCTTGGGCCAGCCAAACGGATGTCCGTCATAGTCCATGAGGGTGTACTCCTGCTCAATACCGAACCAAGGGACGGAAGAATCAGCTTTCGACATCACCTGGCTACACGTCATCCGGTGGTTGGTCTCTAGAAAAGTAGGAAGGATTTTTAAAACATTGCAGACGTTGCTTTATAACTGATGTTTTTTTTAAAAAGATAGTTCAATCCAAATTATCTCGCTGAATGCAGAAATAAGGCACAAGGTCGGAAACCAATATATACCCTTTTAATCCTACCCTATGCATTGATTAAATAATCAGAACGATTCCGTGTAAGATAACTAATATAGCGACAGTTTTCTCAACAATAGCAAGATATTTTTTGATTGAATTAGTGTATTTTGTCGCAGTGGAAATATTTCACCCATACGCGACTCATAGTAAGTAAATCGTCCATTGAAAAGTATAGTATGTACAAGAACATGGCCTTGCTTATTACAAAGGTCATATTGTATTTCTGATGTACATCGAACATCACGCTGGTACTATAACATGAAATTATCTGGCCCCGAGATTACGAAACCTTCTGAGAATGATTTCATACTCAACTCAGAATGTTTTTCATAAAACATCATGTGACGTCATAGCCTGAGTATGCTGGGAGTCTAGCCTCTAGGGTTATGACGTCACATGACGTTTTATGAACAACATTCTGAGTTGAGTATGAAATCGTACTCAGAAAGGTTTCGTAATCTTGGGCCCTGGATTTACGAATTACGTATGGCTTATCAGTAGGACTGTTTCTCGAAAGGGAGGCAAGATGTGGAACTATGTCCAATTCCTACCTGCAGGCTTCTTATTGTACTTGTAGACTTCACACATCACCAACTTGTTGTTGCCACGGCGGAAAGGGTCTTTGAAGATGGCCACCGGTGTGAGGTACATGTCCGAGTTCGACCCCTCAGCTTGGTTTGTGCTGGAACCATCGAAGTTCCACTCAGGACAATCTGGAAACCAACGATAGCGTTAGTGGCCGCGAGATGATAATCAGTTGTTAAGACACCCAATCATTGACAAAAACAGAAACAAATTTTATTATTTTAAACTTGTATGCATACATTTTAAACCGTAGCACAACATATAAATTGATATTTTAAGGTTCCACATTTCCCAGAGAAAACATGTTTGTTTTTTATGACAATGCTTCTCATAAATCTGAGAGCCTATTCTGGAAACGTTCATACTAACAAGAACAGTTCATAGCTATAGTATGAAAATCGTTAAGGACTGTTCTTAAGCTAAGACGTTCATAAGTACGTTTCGAGAATAGACCTGCTGATCTATCTTGCTGTTGTCAAGCCGTATTAATATGTACTTATTCATTTGGTACAATAAGTATGCATGACATAAACCACACCATTACTTTTCAATGAGTGATTATTGTTTTACATCACAGCGGGAATCTTTCACCTATACGTGATCACTTTTCCAGGAAAGTTTCTACACCAACAATACCATCGTCGAAAACACAGGCCATTTGACGGAGGTCAGTGTAGTCATAATGGCCTGGGTTTTCGAGGATGCAGCAATACACGTGAATAACGTTTCATGCATGATTACAGTACTACAGCTAATATTAACTTCATCATACCCCGAACCACATACAATGAGATTGAAGACGCACCTTTTGGAGATTTAGGCTCGAAGTTGAGAGTTCTGCACTTGGACCGGATGCCCTCGCCGCTACCGTCGATCCACAGGTACTCGGCCATCACTTGGTCATCCGGTTGGTCAAGTTTCAGGAACTTCTCCAGGTTACCCTTATCTGTCTCTGCGTGCGGCATCTTGACGATCTGCAGGAATATTAGTCAGAATTAGAGATCAGTGTAGTCAGATTTAAATATTAATGTATATAGTCCTTGTCAAAGATATATTTTGTAGCAATGTTTTCGATATTTTACATTTTTTTAAAGAAATTGCCACGCAGAAACGTTTTTGACAAGGACTACAACGTAGACAGTTAGAAACGAATGCAGTCAGAATTAGATATCCAGACTGTCAGAATTGGACATAAATGTAGCCAGAACCGAGATGCCAAATTACGATTACGATTTCATGCTCGGCTTAAATTCTTTTCTCCACAAATCCCCATGTAAAATTTGAGCTTAAGCATGAAATTGTACTCAAGAAATGTCGTAACCTCGGGGCCTTCACGACAGACTTGCCGTCAAATATCACCTAGAACTGAAAACTATGTAGTCTACACTGTTAATGTCGTTGGAAATTTAAGATGCCCAGCAGGACGGTGCCTGCATTAGCCAATCCAGAAAGATATGCACTATCGATCCTAGTTCACATGGTACGGTTATACCACACATGTATGCATATCAGTTGTACGGTGTGGTGTATACATGTGCCTGCAGTTGTGCCTGCAGTTGTGTCGGTCGGTTGATCCTAGCTCAATCTTTAAGAATAGTTGCCCCAAACGCGTAAAACGCCGAGATGACATAATATCCATTTCAATATCCTTCCCACTTCTGAATTGATCATAAGCTCTGTTGAATAGCGATTCTTCTGTTGCCTGGAGCGTGCAGAAAACTAAATAGGCCTAGGCGAGGAATTGCACGAGCTTGTACGTTTTTTTTTCTTTACCGTTTCTGGTCTAATGATTTGCAATACATGTTCCGTCTATATAGTCGACAAGTATATTAATTATAGCATGTGACCTCGCATCAGCAAGAATCAGTACAGCTGAACAGTTGCAGGTGTGTGAGTGAATATGGAGTTTAACCTTCGCTGTGGGAATCGGCAGTTGCAGGACTATAGAAAACAAAGTAATACAGATAGCATATGCAGATGCATATTTCGTCCAAGGATGTATACAACTCTCTACGAAGTATGTGCATATGGGACCGTGTATAGTCACTCGGTATTAACGGGGTTTTTTTCTGGACAGAGAGAGTTCTGGCTGAACCATACAGCATTGCATATATATAAATTCACAAAACAGTTGCTAATGGATCTAGCTTATTATTATTTCTACTGGCCATGTGGATATCCTTTCACGAAGCTCTCTTATCCACTAAGAGATCGTAAAGATCTGTGCCTGCAATACACTTGCAATGAGTGCGCTGTGGTCTTATAGCGGATACGAGATCTTTGTGAACGGATACCCTGAAATGGATCGTGGCTGCCCTACCAGTGACCACTGCTCTACGTTGTCTGACCACTGACCACTGTTGTACGTCCTCAACCCCTTGACAACAGTAGCAAAGGTCATGGGAAATTCGGACAGCTGGTATTATGGTCAGCTGTGAAGATCGGTCAGTGACATGGTCATTTCCCCCTTATCGGTCAGTCGTTGTCTCTCGTCCCCCCCCCCCCCCTCCCTCCCCCAATGTATAATCTATATTCCAAGAGAATATATTAACATCGTATTGACCTAAATTATTATATTAACCGATATTCGCTCTCCCCCTGTATGAGATACTGAGTTTATCCGGTTACCTACACATAATAGTATGAGAAAACGCAGCTTTTGAAGGAGTATACCAATTAATTATGTAAACCAAAGTAGCTGTAGGGACATTGACAGGTATCGTAATTCACCACGTATGCATACGTGTATGCATGTATGAACGCCGTTATGCATAAAGGACCACAAAACAAATATCACTATAGCACGAGAACAAAGACTATGAAGAATATAAAGGCCATGGACATATTTAATTAGTGTGCACTGCAGTAGGCTATATCACCAACTAACCATACAGACATCATAAAACACGATCTATACTTCGTTAAGATGAACAGTACAAGTCATTTGAGCATTCATTCTGTCAATGCATTCTGCATTGTAATAAGATTCTAATCGATATGTTCCCACCAGCTGTGTCTATTGCCGCAGGGTAAACAGGGTTAGAGATTTGAGGCAAGACAAAGATCCCCGACCCCCTGTCTGTATGAAGCTGAGTTCTGTATACGTATACACAAGTCCACTATGCAGTCAGCTGATCGACCAGTTCCTACTCGCTGTCATGTGTACAATCACTGCTCATAACAGCGTACAGACACACACATCGATCAAAATAGGTGTGAAATATGTACGGAAAGGTGACGATTCATTAGCTGAGAACATAGACAAATTCCACTGACCTTATAGTTGGTATTCCGGGGGGATGTATTGAAGTCCACAGGTAGAATACGCCACACGGTATCGTTACTCGATTTTTATTTCCTCATGTCTCTGCTACTGGTTTACGATTGGCTGGAATTCGAGGAGAGTGGCCGATTGGCTGGCCGATATAGCTCACTTCTAAGCCACGTGACTGTGCCGATGTAATGTATTTGTTTCTGGATCACCATGCCCTAGATTCAGTTTGTTACCAATGCGTTGTTATATAAAATACATAGTCGTATGAGAAGTTTTGCAAGGGACACGCCATATACTTGTATACACGCTTGACAGACCACCAAATTGAGAGTCTATCGCCGGGTCCCTATCGCCCATGAATTGAAAGTGTTTAAAGGGTTCTACCGCTCATTGATTGTGTTACACAGGCCATAAGCCGTTCATTCTTCAAAGATTTCCATGTTGTAAGCTTGGGGTACAACACATATGAAATACAAGAAGAAAAACAAAAGATCATTAAGTGTTTAGCTTGAATATTACTATACAAATTTGACATGTAAAGTGTATTCTAGACAACACCCATAGTTTTACTCATCCAGGGAGACCTGGGCAGATTGAGCCATTGGACAGGTTAGGCCACCTCATATTTTACCCTGTAAACATTATTTTCCCTCCGTTGTTTCTTCACTAACTGATCTTGATTAACCAGACCTACCGCAGATTCTTTAGTTCCACTTGATACGCATACGTGTGTTTCCAGGATGTCCTAGAGATGATCTCTGATTTGGCATTGTAAATATTGTTTTTGCCACATTTAACTTCTTACATATGCAAAAATGCTTAGAAATATGCTTACATTTGAACGAGCTGGCAATTGTTGGTCTGTAACGAATAGTATACAATAAAATGAAAGTACATACTCTGAGGCAGGTAGTGCCGGGGTAGGTTGGGCCACTGCCGCACCAGTAGACAACATGTAAATTATTAACTTGTTTCATTACTTTTATATTTGTTTTCGTGTATATTTTGCATTGGCAATACAGTAATTAACAACGAAACATTATTTTAGTCCAACAGAACCATTTTATGTGGGAATAGACATGAAAGTAACTGTATACTCATACCTTAAAGCATTTGCAATTAATCCTAAATAATGAAAGTTTAGTTTAAACTACTTTTGGGGTTTGTCTATCGACCGGTCTCCCCCACTAAATGTGACAAATTAACGGGGTGACCAATTCCCGCATTCCCCTAGGGAAGGGTACAATTCCGAGCTTCGCTTACTACATTATAGATACAACGAAGAAAGTCGAGATGGGTCACGTGGGCTAGGCAAGATGCAATTCCCGCAGCGACGCTAAACTCCATATCCACGCATTCACTCACCCACTAATTGTTTCAAAGTGGACCCTCATGCATGCCACATCCCATAGTAAAATATGAATGCATGTCAGAATGTCCCTGTCGCTACATTGATAAAGCTGTACCTATTTATCAATCCATATCATACCAATAGATATAGGCCATATAGGCCACTATGCATGTTTATCTATATACCTAGACACAATATTACGCATGCATAGGCCTACATGTAAGGATGCACAAAGGTGTTATCTAATATCTATACAACACGCATACGATTGTTTTCTCTCATAAACTTTGTAAATATGAATGTCATTTAACATGCCTTGTAATGTTGTATGTATAGTATGATGCATTGATTGATACACGTAAGTATTCATAGCTAGCTCGAGATTCCCCTAGCTGGTATAGCTGTTACCTGACCATACCTGATTAGCCTACATACATATAAAAAGTCTCTTATGGTCAGGAGAAACCGCTAGAGGCAGCTCAAGCTGGTTCATAGCCATCCTCGAAAACAAAGGCCATTATGACTACACTAACCTCCGTCAAACATTTGACGGAGGTTAGTGTAGTCATAATGGCCTGTGTTTTCGAGGAT
>JAUTBV010119654.1:0-13229 GCA_032361325.1 Lepetodrilus fucensis
ATGTCTCCTGGCTATCTCCAGCCAGATCATCGTCCAATGCTGTGAGCTGCGTCTGCCTGTTTACCCCACTTATTTCTAAAGAGATAGCATCTGATTCTGGTCTATCCCGGGATGCTGGTGCAAGCTGAGGGATTCATTCATATCTGAGTGGAAGCTCCCCACAGGGGGTCAGTTCAGCTTCCCCTGTAGTGAGTTATAGCTGGGTCTTCCTGGGTCTTCCTGGGTCTTCCTGGGCCTTCCTGGGCTCACTCTACACAGTGAGCAGGTGAGCACGCTGGGATCTACTGACTGACATCAACAGCAAGATCCACAGGCATGCCCGCTCACTCAGAACTATATCACAAATTATTAGATTGTAAAATACAGATTTATCATCTGTTTTCAGGCTAGAGTTGTACGATGTAACTTTCAGCTTTAATATAATTTTACAACTGATGTAAATGAAAGAAAATGTTATAAAGATGTGTAGTGTTTAATTATCATTGTAATGAAAACTTGAAATTTATATTGTTTCGAAAGAGAAGCTAAATTATTGTCCAAGACTTTCAGATATCACTAAAAATATAAAACAGGTAGTAAACAAAATAGGTGGACTTATTTTAAATTGATATTTGAAGAATTCACAATGATATAATGTGAAATTAGAAATGTGAGTTGCAAAATTCATTTCTTTTCTATTTCTGACATTATTTTAGTAGAAATACTCCAAACAATGCTGAAATAATCTTGAAAACAATAAACGAAAGTCTGTATTGCATGAACCTCATACTGTATTGTCATATCGTCTTTTATTTGAGTAATACATTGAAATAGCTGTTACATATATAACTGGTGGCTATGTGTGCAGTATAGCATCCTCCTATACAGCCCACACTATACACTTACATGTACCTTCTCCATAGCCACATGATAAGTGCGCCATTGCACTTCATATTGCTATTACAGAATCATGCTTTGCGAATGTAGGAAACAGGAAGTATCTTTATAAGAAATACAATGTATGTGGTACATGCTGCACCTTCATCATTGTTTACATCGTTGAATGTAACTCTACGACAACCTGACAATGATAAAATGATATAGAAATGTGTGTAGGTGTTTTTATAATCTTGCACAAATAAAAGCTGCTTAATGAATGATAAGGATGCTCACTTGGCTTGAAGCCCCCCCCCCCCCCCTCCCCCCCTTCACAACAGTGGACTCTTCCACTTTTATGGCTACTTCCTGGGCTTTCTGAATGGCCAGACCAGGTCAAAGATGAATGTGTAGGTGTATGGCATGTCATGTGAGAAATCCATTACCATACTGAGAACCAGACTGCCATGTACAGATGATCGGCCAACAAATCCTGATGAAGTTATTGATGGACATTTTAATTTAACCATTGTGTATTGAGATACTGTTAACCCTCAGAGCACCACATTAATTTGACGTCATGATGTCAGAGCCACTGTCAACTGCAGTCTATGTACTTAAAGTTGAATATCTAAATAACCATTAGGGGCATTCTCATAAAATTATACATGTGCATTGCTGATAGAAATAGGAACTTGAATATGTAAAAATAAATGTAGAAAATGTGTTACCATGGCAACCAGTGGTGATCAGTACATAATGAAATGTTGATGGAATGCAATCACAATATCTTTGCCTGAAATTGTCAACATTCAGTTTGTCTGTAGTACTTTATTCAATCATCTAAACTGTTTTCCCTTGTGTTCCACTAGATACCAATATTTTCATATATAATTGAATTTTTTGACAGGACCATATATATTCCAGTAGAGTATGTCAGTAACATTAACATGATTACTATGAATAAAGTATATAAATGGTTTGGATTATTTATTGCAACTAGGGACTACATTATTCAATGATTCATATCTCCTTGCGTTATTTCAAATTAATTTCCCTCACAGAGGGGTGTTATGATAAAGCAGTGGGAATACATTTAGAGGTAAAACAAACTATACACTTGGCAAGGAGAACACTTTGATCAGAAACAGAACAGGGTCCAGGAAGACATTCCTTAACCAGGCTCCCGCTACTTTAGTATACACTGCATCAAGATTACAAGATACACAAATATAGATCAACCTGGTATGATAGGCAATAAATGCATTCCATGTATAAGAAGCAGAACATCCCATTGTTGACCTTAAACAAAGTTAAAGCAATATTGGCTGGGGGATGTCCCTTGATACATCTGCCCCCGAGATTACAATTTCATACAGAAACGTACTCAAAAACGTCTCATGGCCAGGTTTTATTAGGCCTCAGAAAGGCAGCATTAGTTTATGTATATTGTGAGATAGCTTACCGTATTTATACTGCTTTTGAACATTTGTGGAGATGTCAAAATGTTATGGCCATTGGCAGACCTTGGTGGTGCCGGTAGTGACTAGTGACTATAGCATTGGCAGACCTTGGTGGTAAGATAAGACCTTGGTGGTAAGATAAGTGTCCCTGGGTATCTTGGCATCAGCTGAGGTGGAATGCCAGCCAGGAAAACCATTACCTTCTGATTAGATGAGTAATTAAATTGTTTGGTTGTTTGTTTGTTTGTTGGTTGTTTGTTTGTTGGTTGCATTTGTTTATTACTACAGCAGCAGGTAGTGGGGGATTCATTATTACAAGAAAAACAATTCTTAGAATTCTCCCATCCACCCTTCTTTGAAAACATGCTGGATACCACCCTTGTACTATATACACACACGTCCTGGAAATGTTCACCGTCTAAATACCAATGGATTACTGTGGCATCTGGTGTTATTGTTTGTGTAACAGCAATGTTATAGAATGAGTTCCTCTAGTTTATTCTACAACCTCTGGAGTAAAGTTACAGGCATCAACTTGGACCTCTACTTACATAAACATTACCTGCTGCCAACAGCAGGTGCCTGGGACAGGCCATATCATGGAGGGGTGACAGCTTCACAGACAGATCTGGTCATGAATGAATGACTTATAATCATTTGGTATCTTTACCCAATACAATAACAGATTACTGACTTCATGAGGATAGATGTTAGATAGATATGATTTACTGAAAATTCATTTTGTGAACGTTATTTTGGATATTAGAGATGATGTATATACATTGTGATGCATAGGGATATATTCATCCTAGTTCCTATGTTGTACTTAATATTTCATGCATATAATTATTATGTCTGTTTTTGCTGTTTCAGGCGTGTGCACCAAGATATGTGTATTTTTCTCAAAGCTTCGACAAGCGGGAGCCTGTAGGAACATGTTACGTTTCAAAGTCTTCTACAACACATGCAGAGGAGTTCTCACCTTGCAGGAGAGGTAATACGGCTTTATCTCAACTTCTCATTGGTGGACATAGCTATAGGGGTTGTCTCAAACTCAGCATTTACTTAAATTATTCAATATGGCCATTCATATTTTATATGTTAAAAATTAATTCGTGAAATATCGTGAAGCAGTTCTGTGCTTCTGATATGCTATCAGATTATAAAATTCAATCTTTTTGAATGTAAGTCAAATTGCTTGTTTGAGGCAACTATTTATGACTAACTACATGATGATGATCATCATATATTTAGTATTTTCTTGAATTGTAATGTATTTGTTATTTCACTATTTGTTATCGCAATATTGTTCAACAAAGAAGTTGGTACGTAGTAACAGACATTTGAATTAGCTTGACAAGTCATAGTCTTTATCAAGCTTATACTATAGCAGTGATTTAGTCATCTGGCATGGAGATGGTGGAACTCTCTCAAATCTCAAGTTCACTGTGAACTAAAGGGTGAAACAGTCCAGATAAACTATTATGCAGCTTGTAATGCGGTACTCTTCGGTTGCACCGGTATCCATGCTACACAGAGTAGATTCCGTAAACACATTTAGGACTTTCAGAGAAATTATACGGGAAGCAACTAAGTGCGATATGTTTTTATATGTTATCCAATATTTACATAACCAAAAATATTATGTGCAATCTTGAAGAGGTAAAATGCAACCTATCAGATGACAACTTATGGTGGAGCACATATCTCATTGGTTTGCTTTACATTGACTCTTTGACACTTGATGTTACCATATTTCTATGTATTTCATGTTATATTATATGTGTATTTATAAGAAATGACTGGCATCAGCAAAGTCAGTTTCCACACCAATGTACTGTCCATATATACTGTCCTGCAAAAGTCCTGCCAATGTCCTGCAACTGTATTCACAGATGTTTATTATCTGCATTCCATGATGTTCAAGTTGTGAAAGAGATTGTGTACCAAACCTGAATGTATTTTCAAATACAGTTGAGATTGTACAAATTTAATGCAAATGGCAAGGAACCAGCAATTATTCTTCCTTATTTTATTAATTAAATCTTTTTCACAACTTGTCAATTTCCCAAAGCACAGACTGTGGTGGAGGGGCCTGCATGTGATAGGATTGGTTGCCTGAGAAACAGGGTGGGTTACCATGGTTACAGAGAAACAGGGTGGGCTACCATGGTTACAGAGAAACAGGGTGGGCTACCATGGTTACAGAGAAACAGGGTGGATTACCATGGCTACAGAGAAACAGGATGGGTTACCATGGTTACAGAGAAATGGGGTGGATTACCATGGTTACAGAGAAAATGTGGGTTACTTGGTTACAGTCACCCAGTAGACATTTCTTGTATGATCACTCTAACCAACTTCAGAAGTACTTTATTTCAGTTCCTAGAATTCATTTCAATCTTTTGTTTATTTCTATAGTCTTTAGATTTTTTCATTCTAATTATTATTGACTTTTCAAATATTATTTGAAGCACTCAAAGCTAATTTTGCATGTTGGGAGATGGTTAATAAGGTATTCCAAATTAAATTCTGATAACACTACTATATTGATCGATGTGTTGTTTCAGCTCATATTGTAGAATATAACATAGCAGAGTAGAGTTTATTAGATAATGGAGAATATAATAAAGTCATATGAAGTCATTATAAGTTAATATTAGTTTAATATTACACCTAATTTAAGCAAGTGGATATATATATATATATATCCATGGCTTGGCCCAATGCTTAATCTCTTGCAGCCCTTCACATGTTTTCACTCACTCAGTTATAATATTGGTGCTATTTGTTTCACTCCAGTATTATGTTGAGAAAACTTGTTGCCACTACAAACTCTTCTTTTGACTTTTGTAAACTCGCATATGACTTGGTCACAGATGAAGTCAGATACTCATGAATGTCATACCCCAGTATTGAAATAGTAAGTAGAAATCTCAGTGTAGTCATGGTGTCTGTGTGGTCCCATACTGTAATTTCAGTTGCTTGAACATTATTAAAAGCAAATACAGTCAAAGTGATTTGGATGTAAAGAAGCATAATTTCCTTGGCTTGAACCGTAGCAATGAAGACGTGATGATTGTGTCCAAATGTGCAGTAGTCTGATTCCATCACTGGATGTCTGACAGAGAGTGCTATTGATCCTAGTGTTAGATCAACTCAAGGTACCCAGGTCACTTCCCAATGCTAGCCTATAATGTTTCACATTCACTGCGGAGCTACTGCCTTAGTAAAAGTGTTCGTTAACTATTAAATCTGATGTTGACTGAAGGTTAGAGGGACACCAGAAATCAGGAAATTAGCTTGTTATTGGAAATTACGTCTTCATAAAGAGATGTAATGAGAACGCGAGAGCACAGGAATTGTTGGGTGCCTGAAATGAAAGCTGTTATTTTGGGCTTTAAGAACATGTAGCATTCAGTATTTGACTTTGATTATGGTTGAGATATATAGTGCCAACATTCACTACTTTTTACTAGTAATAGGATATTGTTTTTGGACTAATGCTATGCACTTTTTATGCAATCAGAAACGTATAGAAATTCAATGTTTAATTTGAAGGAAATTGGAGGCAACATGATATAGTGGCAGCAAGTTTTCTATTCTGGGAATGTAACACCTCGTTTTTTCCACTTTGTTCTACTGCTTTAGTGACTAGCAAACTTTGACACTCTTTACAAAATCCTTAATATCATCACATACCATGTGTAAATTTATTAAATATAAAATAATTGCAGAATATATTTATATATTTAAATTCCACAATTGCAAAGCTTTGGTGTATTAAATATCCAATGGTAAATATATATATAAATGTAAACAAGCTTTGTAGCATAAGAGTGTCCAAGGTTGTGCACATTTTATTTGCGTGTCCGTTTTGTGCTGGACTAACCCGGTGTACTGATCACATGGTTTTGCATGGGGTTTTTCTAGCGGTAGACGGAGGCAGGGTGGCTGACCAATACGACAAGCAGGGCTACTGCCAGGCAGGATTGTCCGCCTCGATCACCGCAGTAAGTCACGCGCGACACCACAGCAACATAGGCTGTTACCATGGCGACAGGCATTGCATCACCATGGTAACAGTGGACATATTTGTTGGGGGGCTATTCGTACACTGTACACTATAGTATGGTCAGGTTGTTAGCACTCATACTTAGGAGATCTTGTGATGCACAATCCAGTTTCACAGAATTGGGCACTCATACAAAATATTTGTATTGTATTCAAATTTGTTTTAAAATCTTTCCACTGACTTACTCACCTTTGCTTTCAATGTTGCTTCAGCTGGTGATGGACTAAATTATCCCTAGTGATACACATATTGTAATCTTGCCTATTATATTATACACCTATCCCTCCCCTGGTATTTATTCGTATATTCAAACAGAATATCGCCAAATATTCTTCGTATTCCATGTTCAAGTTGGAAACTGGCTTGTGCATGACCAGCAGAAGGAGTTGTCTTTCCTTTAATAACTATTCTCCCTCTGCGTTCAGCGGTGGATCGACTTGCTGTGTCGGACCAGTTTCACAAACACGGTTATTGCCAGGCGGGATTTGCCGCCTCACTCACGGAAGTAAGTCCATGGTACTGTGTGGGTACAGTATTCACTATAGTAGGAGAGTGTTCAATACTTATCATGCTTATATATGGCTGTGGTATAGTGAAGTCCCTATGTCCGAGTCACTTCCAGTATCCAGTATCCAGACATTTCCGCTGCGACATAAAGCATTAATTCAATCCAATATCTTGCTTGATACCTTTAAATATTCACATTTTAAAATCTAAAATGTGGTCTTGTGAGACAAAATTTGCATTAAGAAATTATATGTATTTAATGTAATATAATTCATTAATTTAAGCAATCCATGTATTTATTTAATAACTAGCACACTGGTATTTAAATAAGCAATGCTTGTAATAATTGTAAATGTCCATGCAAAAGTAATATTTTAAACAAGATGAGTAGATTAGGCAGCAGGTCATTATTTAATGATTGGTCTCAATCAGATGACATGTATTAATGCAGCTAGACAAATATTTGGTTTGTAAGAAGAATTACTTACTTTATTTTAAATTGTAAGGTATCACATAATTATCCTAATAGCATTAATGACATTATCCTAAATCCTAGATGTATACCCCAAACCCCCAGCAGCCAACTTACCGTAATTCATCAATGCTCATTCAGGGCATCACAGTACTCTGCCCCACCCACAAAGGGGAGACTACTGTATTGTGTCATGCCACATATGCACAGTCATGTACATTGGCGGTGTGCGTACAATAGTTTTGTATATTAGGAAAAAAGTGCCTTTATATGAACAAATCAGCAGTGTGATTACTAAAGCCGAGTGGCGTGTTTCCATCCAAGAAGTGACCAGTTCATGGAGACTTTACAACAGCCTTTCTTAATGTAGACTACAACATATGTCTAGTCCACTGGATTAGTTTTCTATACACATCATCATGAGTAAATGTACTGTTTTCATGTATGATTACTAGTAAATTAATTGTACACATGACCGTAAAATTCCTTTTTTTTATTTTTTTTGGGTCAATATTTTTTATTAAATATGTTTAAAACATTTAGCCAGTCCTTTTGATGCTTACTAGTAACTAAATTTATTTAGCTTTGAAGAAGTTTTACCGGTAATGGTATATGTTATTATAAATGCACTGGATGTTAAATGGGTCGAATTTCATAGATAACTTATTTTTCATCAGAAAAATCCATACCTAAAAACTGCAATGTAAAATTGTTTCGATGGTTATTTCATGTTAACTTATATGTTAGAACATTAGCAGAACGTATTTTGAAGTTTTATGGTCAAGATTATGAAATACCTTTGGAATTCAGCTCATCACTCTCTAAATAATTCCTAGTTTTATTCCCAAGCTTTTATCTCTTGACCTACTTAACCAAGACCATGACCCTTGATGCCATGACAATGACCTTTGATACCCTGGAAATGACCTTTGACTCCCTGAAGATGACCTTAGATACCCTGGCAATGACCTTGGATAGCCAATGTATATTTTTTAGCAGACTGGGTGTGGACTGATGTTTTATATGCATCTGGTTCCTGTTTCTGTGACAAGCCAATGTATACTGTTGTTTCCAAGGTGTTCATTACCAAGCTTATTGCTTATATCCTGTCTCTTCAAGCCTATGAATCCATATAGTTTGAAGGACAGATTGAGTTTACACTCATATTATATAATGATAAAATCAGTTTCCAGTATAGGCATAGTCAAATATTGTCCAGTAGTATTTGTAATAGAATAATAATTAGTCAAGCAGTTCAAAAAGGCAACATTTGCAATAACCTTAAATTGGCTTGTTGTATCAGTTTGATGTCAGTGGACAATAGCCTACTTGACAAGCAGCCCTCTACGCCACTGATAAGATACTTCACGCCACTGATAAGATACTTCACGCTACACCCTTACAATAGCCTCACTCTGCACTGGTATCAAACACACAGATAGGAGCTTCCAATTACATTCCTGCAGTTGTCAATAGGAGTCAAATCTAATCTTTAATGCTTGTTTTATTGTTTCAAAATTTACTAAGAACTTTATAAAATATCAAATTCTAATGTTTTCTTATTGTATTTTCTTTTGGTGGTTTTTGTTGTTGTTGCTGTTGGAGTTCTGTCTTTTATCTCTCCAATATTAATTAGAATATGGTTTTAGTATGAAGAATGTTAAACAAACTTCTCAACATGGTTTTAGTATGCTGAAGGTTGCATAATGCTCTTGAAGGACAGATACACGGACAATCCCTGTTTGCCATAAGAGCTAGCAAGAAGCTTTCAAAGTGGAGTGTTGTATTCCATGTTGAGAGCTTGTTTTGGTACACTGTAGGGGCACTATGTGCTAAGAGTACAGTAGGGTTCCCTTGTTTAAGTTATTCACTGAGGTAAACATTAATTATGGAATGATTCCATGTCTTATGTTTGGTCTTCCAAACTGATGGCTTTGAAGAGTGAGAAATGCAGTACTTTCCTACTCTTAGCCATGGCTATATGTCAGAGGACAGCTGTCCTGGGCAATGAACACATCTAATGTGATGGACAGACCAGCTCTATCCTCCTACTACTGCCATCTGATATAGATCAGGGCCTTCACTATACAGTGGTTACCCTACCCCAAGACAACTTATGTTGGTCTTATAGATCCCGATAGGAGTCTATTTGGTTACATGGATCTAGCTATCTTTTCTCTGACCAATCTTAACACAGCTGTACCTGATGATATGTCAGCCTAGATCTTCCTTTAGTTGATGGTTTGGGTCCATGAAAGCCATGCCTTCAGTTTCATGTTAAGTTCCAACTTTAACTACAAATTACAACATATTTAGGGAAAAGGCAAAATTAAAAAGCATAACATTCCTAATTATGCAATTGAAACCAATTCACAAAGCTTCTTTTGTAAAGTTGCTCAAATTGAATTTCTAAAATTGAGATATGCACTGGCATTTAATTTCGAAACTATAATCTAGAATTTGGTTAAATTACTTGATTCAGCATTCACATTCCAAGCTACAGAAGCCCAGATTCCTGCCCTAGGAAATCTGAGACGGAGTGTATGTGCCCTGAGATAGCTGGAGTGTATGTGCCCTGAGATAGCCTTAGCTTGGTCTGCTATAACCACAGCCAGCTTTGCCAGTTACTTTACAGCCAGGGTAGTCAGCCAGGGCAGTGCGTGTTGTCCCTGCTCATTAAGGCACCACTCTGCTACCAGCATTAAAACGTTTGTCTCAATTAGCACCAAGCTTAGGAATGTACATGCATATTTGTCTTCTATGTTATTGCTGTGATGTTAATTGAGTGCGAAGGGGGCAGAATGTTTAATATTTTATTGTAGAAATATAGTTATATTGATGATCAGGATTTTTAATCTGATTTGAAAGATATGACAATTCAGGTAGTATTTGACAGAGATTAAACTGTTCCATCCCCTCTTGGTACACATGTACTGTACATTGTACATACTGTCATACAATGACAGCTATTCTGTACATACTGTCATACAATGACAGCTATTCTGTGTTACATCAGTACATTGGAGGATAATTAGACCCAGTCAAAGAAGTCTTATGTAGTCAGTAGAGGATCCTAGTAATATCCTTCCCATATGTTCAGAAAGTAATCTATTTAATATAGACTAAGTGTCATCTAGGTCTCGTTTTCTTTCCCATATAAAACGTGTATTTGCCTTGTTTATAAAAAAAATTCCTTCTGAAATTTGTGTCAAAATTGACATGACCTCTTGGGTTTATCAGTAGCACTTCTACTTTACTGTGTCTCAAGCAGGATAACCTTGATATCACAGATTTAATCAGCAGATTTATATCTTGATCCTTTCCTCCATTAATTAAAAGGGGGGTGCACAGATTGGAAGGGGATATCACGTTACACTAATCTCTTAATTAGCAGGTGTCTCCTGGGAACACCTCCCTCAATTAGTGGACTAAACTTTCTGTCCTGTCGTCTTTCACCTCAATAGTGGAGCGCTCCTTGTCCTGGTTACAATGCATGTGCATCTACATGCACGACTCTGATAGTGCAGCTGCTTTACCATCTGCTTCTTGTTATTTTTTCAAGACCTACGGCTGAAACATTCTTGCTGATGAAATGTCTAATAAAAGTTTTAGATAATTGTGTCTTCATTTTGATTCTTTAATGCTTTGCTCAGGACAGTGAATTTCAAACGTTATCTTCTGAACCATCTTAAAGGACCACGTCATCAAATAAAGAACAAATTTAAGTTGCAAATTGGAAAAGTTAAGATTAATTCTGACAAAAACAAGGTAAAGGGGGAAAATCAGATTGAACTCTAGATGGACTCTTTTCTAGAATATGTATTTCGGAAATTAGAGACTTGATTAAATGCTCATCAGTCAGTGAGGAGTGTGATGAAAGCAGGGTCAATGTTAGTACATTGCACAGTCTTCAAGAAATTGATCATCACAGTGCATGAAGCAACCAGGTTGTCCATCCTATTTGATGAACGTGCAGCCCTAATGGCCGCCATCTGGATTGGCTGTCTAAGTACCGTCCCTCCAACTCCAGGCTGTCTAAGTACTGTCCCTCCCAACTCCAGGCAATCAAAGGCTAGAGAACAGGTGTAAAGCGAAATACGGCCTATACCTTGTGGCCTCTGAACCATGGCGGTGCCCTCTTGTGGCAGATCAAGGGAGATAATTGACTTCTTGAGAACCCTGAAATTGATACCATCTATTAAATCTGACACCTAGGTACTGCTTGTAGCTTCCAGCATTTTACTACCTTCAAGAACTCTGTGGTTTGGTCTGAGCAGAGTAGTCAAACAGATGACTGGTTGTAGCCAATACTGAAATAGATCCTGATATGTCCATAAATAGATTTACTAATGGTTTTAAATTATCAAAAAGATACTACTTGTGAGTGAATATTGTAAAACAATATTTCTGATATACTATTTGGATGTTATGGATGAATGGACATCTCATAATTGTGTAGTATCACTATTTGTATTGTTTATTATTTCATAGCCATTTCATGAAACTGTTTCCAATATTTTGTTCTAATTACATGTCTGATAATCTGTACCCATTTGAATGTCCCTTGTCATGGCGGACTGTTCCTAAAGACTATAATGTATACCTCTCATTAACCTCTTGTCTGTGTTGTTGACTGTTACGTTGTTTCCAGCATCTTTGTACACACTGGATTGTCTACATGTTCACACAATGACGTGACGTGACGTGTGATTGCTCAGAGTATGTGGTGTGGATAATGTTTGTACATGTAGGTGTTGTTGTCACGTGTCAATGCATCATTGCATTGCGATTCCCGTGTGTCTTTGTCACTCACATGTTGCACAATGTTGCACAATGTTGCACATCTGCATCTAGCACAATGTTACATGTTGTCTCTGTGCTAGATGCACATCTAGTGTTTCCATGATTACTGATTGTTTAGTCATATTCTAATCATGTATTCTTTTTGCAGAAAGTTAATTAGCTCTCTTAGAATGAATATGTTGTATGTTTTAGACAAAATATTGTGATGACTTAGATTTTTTGTGCACAATCTAGTTTTTGTTTGTTATCATTTTGTGCACATTCATGTACCAGTAATACTTATGTTTTTCATTTTCAGTTTAGTTATAGATATTTGTATTAGTCAAAGCCAATGTCCAATGTAGCTTTCACTGTGAATGATAATGAAACATCATTCAATCTCTTCTATTTTAGCTCTGAATAGATGATGTATTAATTAGTATGTAATAGACTGTTCTAGAGCGTTCATGTTGGTATAGGAGTATGCATGTACACACCAACAAGATGATGGTTTTCCTTGTGTGAGTTTAGAAATATCTTTCTTAATTTAGATATTAATATTGGACATTGGCTACCAGCCCCATGACAGATTCTCTCGAGATTTTATCCTTGGACAAGTTCATCTTGGCATTTACAAAATTTACAACATTTGTTTAACAAAATTTCTGAATTTCAAAAATATTGCTTGTTGTGAACTGACTGATTTTAAAATTCAAAGTTAGCGGATTAATGTACGGAGTCTGTCATGGGTGGCATGATGGTTCTAGAGGTGGACCTAGGTGAATGTACTGTACGTGGTTTCTCTCTCATCTCGTAGCTGGAGCGTGGGGCTTCCACAAGCAGGGGTTCTGCCAATCAGGTTTGAGCGCGGCTCTCTCCCAAGTGAGTCGCCGGGACGTTGGGACGTTCGCGTGTTGTGACGTGGACCTGCATGCCGTGAACGATCATAACCAACCATATATGCTATATGTCACTAACCCCAATCTCATTAAAATCACATCTGACGGAACCGCCATATACTTTGCATCAGATTGCCCTTTGACCTCACCTTAACGGGTAGTCAAACCTACGCAGC
>JAUTBV010119665.1:0-13228 GCA_032361325.1 Lepetodrilus fucensis
CTTGTTTACGTTTCACAGTAATAGGCATGACGTCACCGTATGTTCGGAATGAATACATTGTGTAAACTTCAACTATCATAAAGACCGCATAAAAATAACAAATAAGGTTCTCCTGTAGTTCACATTTGATGTTTTTAATCGGCTGTGGACTATACTTGTCAAATACAGTGGAACATACCATTTACAACCAATCCAGGGCCAGAAATCCCATCTATGCCGTACTGACTTCCGTCTGGCGGCAAATTCAATTAATTTAGTGGTTTATAACCTATAGTGTTTGCCAAGTATTGTAATGCATCTGAAGTTGAGTGCGAGGTTGAACACCCGACCGTTGGACATTCGCGATCTTCCAAGTATAGACTAAAGATCCAGCTGAGTATATCATGCACTAGTGGTCAGGGACAATTTTGAATATTGGACTGATCTCACTTAAATACAAATTTGCCGGTATGTTCATGGTATGTGGTAGTGAAAAATAGCACAGCTATATATATAATGGTCCCTAATATAAGACGCACAGGAAATAGCACTGGGGCCCGTTGCTCAGAACACAATAGAAAGCGTTGACCTTACAATAATTGTAGCTACAATAGTTCTGAGCAATGGGGCCCTGAAGTCAAAACAAGAGAGTTCAATAAACATGAGAATTAGGTTAATTCCAAAACTCAATAATATTGGATACGGCCTCAGACAATGTGATGTTCACCTCGTATGTCCCAAGAGGCGCTGTTTTGGTTGGCCTTCTAGTGCTACACAGCAAACTGAACTAGTCTATTTCTCCGTAGGTTGCATAGTCTACATGTACGTTGCATTAGATTTGGGACATCCGTGAGTATACATACGCCATAATCGCCAATTACCAATGCCACAATAACTCCAGCCATTATATTAGATGTAGTGGCAATTATATGTTTCCTCCAGATACTGTGTAGGCCCAGGTTCGTAGCTTACTTGTAAACGCAGTTACCCTACGGTAGTTCAATTAAAAGATGCGTTTGCCGTTCAAAAGGCAAGAACACACGCAGACAAATATACACGTGTACAAAGTGAAGGCATTTCATGTTCGTAACTCAATTTTAAGCAACATACTACAGTATCAAAATGTGTCAGTGTTTACCTTTCACCAGTTGTATGGCGTCTGGGATTGAGTTTAGCTACTCGGCGTTGTCACTTATCAAGATAGCCAACCATCCCATAACCCTAAAGTCTAATCTGGTTTCTTTGGATCAATAGACAGCATATTGAACATACTTTGTTCCTTTTTGTATCTAGAGCTAATGGTCACTCCTACCACCGCTGTTCCATTAGTTATATCATGGCCGCATACACCATTGATTTTGTATTCACATGTACAGTCTGTCAGGATTTAGGTACCAACGTCCGTGGTCAGACTCTACAGACGTGATGCTTTCACAGCCAAAACATCAAGCCAGACTTGGTGTGTGTGTATACAGAGTATTAACTATTTACATACATGTAGGCGATATACAATCACTGTTCAAAATAGAGCCCGTCCGCACGGGCTATTTTCAGCGAGGACTGGTAACGTGTTATCCTTGCATGTCGTGTTACATTTTGTTTGTTTTTCAGGATGTATATCATCGATCACTGGCCAACATGCATGAGTACGGGTAACTTCTCAGACTTACCAGTCCTCATATCTGGCAGTGAAATTGCTGGAGTTTTACACACTGATAACAGTGGTACCTGTTTAGAACCTCTATGCTTCGTGTATGTTGATGTCACTATAACGTATCCTATAATCTGATAACATTAACCCGAAACGTTACCGAGGATGTTGGTTACTTTTCTCAACGAATAGGAGAGCCTTTGATATAATACAAACAAAGTGGAGATTATATTTATCATGACATACAAATTTAATAGTAATTCTTACGATATTTAAGAAGAGAAATATCAATGTAATTCATGAAGCTTGTTCGATTATGTGGTCAATGAGCAGATTACACCATGATGCTACAGCAATGCTATGACACTCATACCAATGGTTCAAACACGCGATATATCCTAGGACTGGGAGGTATCGTATGATCTTCTGCAAGTGACATATCCTGTTGAAGTCAGATGAATACCAATGTTACGTCGAAAGGTCAAATTAGCTTAATATGCATCTTGTGCACTGTCAGCGTGTCACCTAAGTTAGAAAGTTTCATCTTAGAGCCTTAGGAAGTTGTATACGAGTTGGCCATGTATTAACACAGAGTACTAAAAGCATCCACACAGAATAGCTTGATCCTATTATGCGCAGAGTAAAGGGGGGTCCACATTGGAAGCTGTTATCGTATAATTTGTAAAGAGACTCATTAGAACTTTGACGCGTGGCATACGTATACAAGGCCCAGACAATCTGTTAATGTCATTGTAAATAAATTATGTACTTTCGTCGGATGCCAATCTAATAAATTCGAAAGGCTAGACTATCGCGTATAGTGTGTGTGTGTGTGTTTGTGTGTGTGTGCGTGCGCGCGCGCGTGTGTGTGGTAGTGTGTGATACTTCAACACTGCACCGTGCTTCAAATCATGACACATGTGTTCAAGAGATGTTTCTACACTATATGTTCACACTTTGGTCAAATCTACTGACATATAGCTAATGGTTTATGCATGTAGTCCATTGTATGTGTCTGAAGTAAATGCGATTTCAGTGAGATTTGGAAAACAATGGGAGACAGGCTGCATTCACTCACAATTGCGTAGTGAACGTTCCCTAGATGGAACATGACAGCAGTATGGTAACCTCGCCGATGACGTCACAACAAGATACGTTCTATATGTTCTTTCATTGCATTTCACGTTGGTTCGTCGGTACCAGTTTATAATGGTTAGTTCACTGTAACGCTAATTCAGAGAAGAAAACAAGTAAAGTAAGGGCAATATATAATCTATAAGCTGCATTGTGTGTATAACACGTTGATTACATATGTGTTCTGAACTAGAGAGAGATAGCGCGAGAGAGAGAGTGAGTGAGTGTGTGAGTGAGTGAGAGAGAGAGATAGATATAGAGAGAGAGAGCGAGAGAGAGAGAGAGAGAGAGAGAGAGAGAGAGAGAGAGAGAGAGAGAGAGAGGTGGTGAGTAAGAATATATGGAATGGAGAAAATAAAACAGGTATTAACTAAAGGTTATCAATCAGTCATTTAGCAGCGTCTAGTTAGCCTAGGAGGAATTACATTATGAAGAGACCGCAATCTGCATCACAACCAGCCCGCCAAGTCTATACAATAATGTATTTAGAATCAACACTACAGTTGAGTCTCGCAAGATTAATTGACATTACTTCGTGTTCACATTGAACAGGCAAATAACCCTAAACACGTTAGGGACTTCGGATATCAATCTACGGGGAATCCCGAATTATATTATTCAACGTTGGTCTAGTACTTAAACTAAGCATCGGAAGTGGAGATCATCCGATGTTGTAAAGACAGAATATTAGCATTGTTGTTTCTTTTTCATTTTGGACTATTCTTCTACGTGCGTGGAATGTCTGGTCAATCTATGTACTCGCCTTTACAATATCCGGAGTATGTGTTAGTATTCATTTTAGCTATGTTAATATAAATCATAATTATAGTGTTATTTGTTTTGTTTTTTTGTTTGTTTTGGTATTTGCATTTTTTTTGGCAACACGATCTATTGCATATTCTTTATCTGAATACTTCTCAATTACAAATACCCTGAGAAATCTGGAAGATCAACTAGAAATAGGACAGTATGTATTTAAGCATCACGGGTATGATCCTTTGCGAAACAATTTAGCTTCTAACACTGCAATTTGGAAGTGTCGGGTCAATGGTATAATTTGGAGTTCCATACCACCTGCCGTGTATGTGGGTCAGGTCCGAGACATGCTGACTCGCTAAGTGTATTAACGTCATGAGAAAGAGAACGGCCTGGACGCCGCCAATTACGGCGCTGGAACCGCATAAGCTTTCAAACCCATCAAGGCCCGGTGCCGGACATCGCGGTGCCGGACATCGCGGTGCCGGACATCGCGGTGACCGTGGCTTGCTTGCTACGGCGACGTCTACTGGACACCAACAATTAAGTGTTTAGTAATTTGCGACGTGACTTATTTGGAAGTGTGGTCGATTTTCTTTTGGGGTAATTTACTACACAAGTCGCCCTCCTCTGCGAAGCGGTTTTGCTCTAAGGTAGCATTAACCCCGGCCTTAGCTAGTTGTAGATGGCTTAGGATTGGAGGAGTCACGGTTGTCTTAGATACATCGGTTCGTACAGGAACTCCAATTTGCTAAGAGTTCATTAACTCAGATTTCCTGATAGTTAATTTACTGTAACTAATCAACGAGTGTCATCGTAACATTACGCTTGAAGTTTAAACTGGAAAGAATATGCCTTGAATTTAATGTCAGCGCTATGAGCATGTATACCTAGTGTGAAGTTTGGCGCTATATAAATGGACATATCATTATTATGGAAGAGTTGTTACGTATACGAGGGAGGTTCTTGCTGCTCTGTACATGTATCTATACAAGGAAGGTAACACCCATGCACTGTATATATAACTGTCCACAGTACAATGATGACAAGACATATTGTAATGGTCACGATTACAGCACGCCCACTCTACATCATGATCACGATTGAAAAGGGCAGTAGTCAAATCAGCCCTTATTGGTCAAATTGGTATCAAATGCTGATAACAACATGTCACCCGATAAAGTGCAATGTTAAGTTATATGATGACATTACATCAAATCAGTAAATATCGCATCTGTCATCCTGTCAGAAGTTTAGCCGCTAGTATTGACAATCCGATTAATATACCTTGTCTGCATTCGAAGACAATGGAGTTGGAAGATGACGTAAGCTAGTGTATGCGCGTAGATGGCAGTAGTTATAAATTACACATTAGGGATACACGTTAGTTAATGGTTGTGGGTGTTTACGCTCTTCCTATCTATGCATTTCAAATAACCAAGACTAAACATTTAAACCGGACAGATTTATATATCGACATTTGAAATCCGGGAAGGAAGGAAGGCGCCTTTTATATGGAACTTTAATTTGATTCTAAACCCTCGTATTTCGCAATGACGTTTGTTTTCAAGAGATCGTTGTCTAGGATATCCAAAGTCAGCGAAAACAACACAAATACAATAAGTCGTTCAATTAGATTATGTTTACTGATTAGGTCAATGAAATAGCGTCTTTCCAAGTCCAACTGAACTATTCTCAGACAAACATGTTATAGGTGTCATGTTGGATGTCTGAGCAAGGGCACATAAGTCATAGCGTGCATGCTCACAAATAACCAGGTGAACGTGTCCTGCCAGGATCTTGTCTTTAATGCCGGACCAGGGCCCGTATCTATTTGTGTTATGATTGTTAACGTATATCGATCAGACAGATGCACTTGACAGTCGTTTTAATAAATATACATTTTACCTGGTCTCTAAACATTTGACCTTCCATTGCGCTATTACATCTTTGTGATGCAGGGTCTGACTTAAATGTAGTATTAACTTATACAAAACCATATCGGAAACAGCAACATTACTGCTGAGAATCTACCGATGTAACTGTAGATCGAGGAAACGGTCAGCGACCCGAGATCAAAACATACGTTAATTACTGTTACTATTATACTACGAGGATAGCATTTACCAGCCATTAATGTCGCTAGCTGCAGATGCGCTGTGATTTACTATGGGCGTCAGGTGCGTTTGATATCCACACCTTGGTTAGTACACTGGGCGAGATGGAGAACGGTGTTTACAGTGGCAGTACACGTGTGCTTGGCTGGAGGAAGACGTGTGCGGCAGTGTGTGCAGTTGGAACTGATTTGAGTCTGTAGTACACATGCATTGCAATTGCCGGAGGGGAAGGTTCTACAGTGTATTGTAAGGTGCAAATACATGTATATTTTGATGTAAATATATCCTAGAAATGCGACTGCTAGAGTTAAACATTGGAACTATGTTTGCCTGACTTAAATCGATGATTACCTCTATGTTTATGTCGAAATAATTGCTCTACAAAGCCAACGTGTTTATGGTGATCCACATATCCGACGTAAAATACAGATTCCTATTATTCTGCTTCATCTTCTGTTTCTTCTTCTTCTTCTTCTTCTTCTTTTTATTGTTCTTCTTTTTCTTCATCTTCTGTTTCTTCTTCATGTTCTTGTGCTTCGTCTCCTACTTCATATTCTTCTTCTTCTTCGTCTTCATATTCTTCGTCTTCTTTAATTTTGGGAACCCGATCAATGCAATGCAACATAAGAAATGTTTACATAACAATAGGGTTAGCTTAACTGTGTATTAACATGGTCCACGCAGTGCTAGCAACTTTAGTGAAGTAACAAATACAGCTTTGCCCATTGTTTCATAATTTGTACCCACGTATAAAGGCATGTCCATGCGTCAATTCAAGTTCAAGACGTAAGCTTGTTGTTGATCAGGAAGGGTTACGATGTAAAATGTGAACCACTCTTTTAGATGCCACAGCATTGGAAAAGTCTCCAGTTCTAATTACACAATCTAGAACAGTCGATCTAAAGAACACCGAAACCAAAGTCTTCGAGAGAGCTTTAGACAAAAGTCCTTCATGTCCAGAAAGGAAACACTTTAGGAATAAATCCCTACAAATCGAAATGTGATCGTCAGTGTACGCCACATTGAATGCAATCATAACGCCGAGACCTCAATCGTTGAGATAGGACGGTACAGATGTGGGAGTACTTTGGAGATGCCTTAGTGAGATAACTGATGACACATGCCAGTTTACCATTGGTCCAGATACAATGGACAGTTGCCCCGCTGTAAGTGCATTGGCCAATATGGAAATCAACAAGATATTCTTGGCTATCGTATCGCTGCTTATATTAAAGGTACATTTGGATTGCATCTATGCATACTTGGTTCATATGACGTCCTCATAATGAATACGAATTAGTTTCTTATATGTTCGTATAAGCCGAAGGTCCTATGGACTTTTACATATTGACAGCACATGTGACGTTATTCTGCAAGTCCTACCCACATGTTTAGGTGTTTGATTTCTAGTATGCTATAGTTTGGCATGAAATGCATTGACACCCCTAGTTCGTAGATTATCTCGATAAATACTTCATGGAATGAAAAACCAAAACACTTAATTTTCTTATTTCATTTGTCCTAACCAAAATAAAAAATAAAATAAAATATTGCACCAGTATATATATAGCAGTAATACAAAATCTGTATATATAACAATCACCAACTATTTGGACTAAGCATTATGTTATGCAGAGGGACGACGTTCGAAAGAAGGAACGGATAACAAGGATCAATGTGCACGTGCTGATGCTCTTCTTCACATACCCGCACGTGCAAATTCAGCTCAGTTGTTTATTCCTTCTTTCGAACGTCGCCCCTCTGCATACAATAATACTTACTCAAAATAGTTGGTGATCAGATGTTTTATTACTCGTGCAAGGGTATATATATATTTTTTTAATGTTGGTCGAATGAAATAAAACAATTGTTTTTGTTTTGTTTTTCATTCCATGAAATATTTACCGAGATAATCTACGAAATAGGGGTGTCAATGCATTTCATGCAAACCTATAATTGACGATATGTGTGCATTGTGGTTTTGGAACGTGTATTAATTAATGCATGGTTTATGATAATGACATACACATTATAATATAGGCCTAATAGTAAACTTCACGATTCCGTAGATGAAGCTACTCATAGTGTTCGTACTGTACCCCATTTAAGCACTGGCGTGCGTGTGTGCATAGGCATTGCCTTCATTAGAACGTCAAGTACCGAACCTCAATCGTTAAGCATTTCAAATAAGTTTTTTCTTGATATGTGACTGACACTTTGCCTTTTTCTTTTGCATGCAACGACTCTTCTTGACATATAAAAGTGTCTTCCTGACTCGTGGAGATTGTTCCCTGAGTATACCACCTCATCTAGTACTACAGCGAGCATGCCTAGGTCGACCACGAATCCAATGAATACCAAAATCCAATATGGCCAGCGTGAACTATTTGCACCACCAGAAGTGTGGAGCAAACGGAAATCGAAACCTTTGTCTAAGAGCCGCACTAATATTCCGGACTGTGTTAACACTCGATTATTGTAATTGTGCGTTTCACCTCTGCCAATTGGAAAATTAACCGAACTGGAACTGCTGACAGTGTTGAAAGAAGAAGTGGGCGATCGCGAGTTTGAAAAGGCACGAACTGTAGCGTTATTTTGCTAGATGGACAATAACTTGTGGCGCTGTATAGACTGTTGATAAACTAAGTATAGGTCATTGCCAGTTCTGTTTAATATCACCATGATAGTCGTAAGTCCAGTACATACGTACCCTATAATACAGCTAGAATGGAAGTCAACTGTCTTAAAGGAGATTAACCGTAAGAAGTTTGACCTCACGATTCGAAAAGTGAATGTTTTACACTAAGTTAATGGGATAACCGGACAAGACATTTGGGTTTCACACAATCTCATTAAGATCATATCTCAGCTGAGCTGAGATCTGACGGAATTGGCATTTACCTCGTATCAGCATGCCCTTTGACCTCACCTTTACGCACACTAAACGTTCAACATGGGTTCCGGTCACGTGGCTCCGAAACGCAGTGTTAGCCAATCAGTGGCCTGTTTACATGTTAAACGGTGCAGAAAGTTTGTAAACGACTCCGAGTTTTATTAGGCGAGGCAGTGATTGGCTGCTGTCAAGAGTTAAAATTAACAGATTATGTATGGCGATTTCCTGAGACCATAACAGAGCGAGTGTCATATATATCTGTTTGAGCGTTAGTTTCGGATCTTATTTTAATGACTGGGGTTTCACAATGATTGCATGGCAGGCATATTCATATACATGTAATAGTCCTTATAGTGAGGTCAAATGAAACGTGCTGTGTAACTCTGCTAAGAAACATGGCATCGTGTGCACTGCCGCATAACGGAGTGTGTCTAAATGATGATTGTAAGAAGGCAAATATTGCTGTCGATACGATAAATCTAGTGAAGTTGTATTGCCGGGTTCAAACCAAGCGAAATCACGCAACAAAGGTTGTAAAGCTTGGGCGAACAATCCCCAGTGATTCTGCACTAGCTAACACGACACTCCGGGGAAATAAACCTGGCCAAAACAGTGTCTTAACATAAAAAGTGTTAATGCAAATTTGAGAAAAGTGTGTATCCCTAGTCGTCAGATAGAACATGTATGCACATACGTATGCAATTGCGTGTAGGGATACGTGGTAATCGTTTGAAAGAAGGCTAACCAATTTAGTTCGTGCTGTATATAATCATCAAACTATAATAATTATAGACATAGCCCACGAGATACGAGTGATTACGGAAAATATGTCCCGAGTGAAATTAATGTTTATAGCGAGGACTTTGAACTTTAATTTAACGAGGGACGTATTTTCCGTATTAACTCGTATCGAGTGTGTTATTCTAAGTATTCAATATAATAATGTTAATGTAATAAACTACTGAAAACTGCAGACAAACAACTTTAGTAGAGTTTCAGGCAGTGGTTGTAGAGTACGTGCATTAGCAGATTATGTGTATTCCATTGGTATAGCTAATAAAGCAGGTGCTACTTTGTGATCAGGTTAGAGATGTGTCACGATTAATTACGGTACGATATGCTTTGTGTGCTAACCTAATTAAAACACAACATGGATAAAAGAAAAAAGGATAATACTACCACTATTGAGAGAAACAGGGAGCGAGAGAGACAGAGACAGAGAGAGAGAGGGAGAGAGAGAGAGAGAGAGAGAGAGAGAGAGAGAGAGAGAGAGAGAGATTGTTTATGAAGGTTTCACCCGAGGCATACATAAAATAATATATACAAATAATCGTAAATTATGCTTCGGCGACAATACATTATTAGGGATAAACTACAACACATATTTACATACTAGTATTGTATTGACCATACAGCCATACATTTAAGCATCGGATGCATTATCGTAGTTAATTTCAGCAAATTAAAGACTAGAGCTATTGAATTGTGCAATGCTGCAATAGAACATGCCGAATTCCGATTTTAGCTTTCCAATGTGCTTTCTAAGACTGTGTTGGAGAAGAGAAATAACAGATTTAAATCAGTAAATTAAAGCATACAGCGAGGCACTATCCATCTCCTCAATGTCATATTCGAGGTCATAGAAGTATAATTCAAATGTCAAGTGCATAGCACATTTGTTTAAGTATTTATTTCTTTTGAATTCAAGTTTGTTCACCCTCTTGTTCTTCTGCGCCATGTCCTCATTACGTGGTCTATACAATGATGCTTCTACCCTGTTAGCATTGCATTGATGCGCCGGTATCGACCATGAAGACGTTCTTAACGTATTGTAGCGTATAATAATATGTCTTGCAATTACTGATTACCGGATGACAAACGATGGAATTGCTTCACTATGTCTATATGTATCGATGTATTGATACGCGATATAACTGTTATAAATATAATGATTCATTTTAATGTATCGATAATCATCAGAAAATTCACATGTGAATGATCAACAATGTATAGCATACATATAGTAATAGTATTGATACTGATGATGTTACTACTACTACTACTACTACTACTACTATTACTACTACTACGACTACTACTACTACTACTACTACGACGACGACGACGAATAATCCTACTACTAAGATGACCTACTACTAATGCTGTTACTACTACACTACTACTACTGCTACTACTACTACTACTACTACTAAGACGACGACTACTACTACTACTACTGCTACTACTACTACAAATACGACGATTACTACTACTACTACTACTACACTACTACTACGACTACTACGAATACAAAGACGACGAGTATTACTACTACTACTAGGACGACGACTACTACTATTAAGAGGACGATTACTACTACTACTGCTACTACTACTAAGACGACTACTACTACTACGCTGACGACGACTACTACTACTATTAAGAGGACGATTACTACTACTACTGCTACTAATAATACTACACTACTACTACTACTACACTACTACTACGACTACTACTGATACAAAAACGACGATTACTACTACTACTAAGACGACTACTACTACTACGATGACGACGACTACTACTACGATGACGACGAATACTACTACTAAGACGACGACTACTACTACTGCTACTACGATGACGACGACTACTACTACTAAGACGACGACTACTACTACGAAGACGACGACTACTACTACTACTAAGACGACGACGACTACTACTACTAAGACGACGACTACTACTACTACTACTACGATGACGACGACTAATACTACTAAGATGACGACGACTACTACTACTACTACTACTACGATGACGACGACTACTACTAAGACGACGACTACTACTACTACTAATACTGCTACTCCTACTACTATTGTTGTACAGATCAACTCAATCACATTGTATTGCACATTCTTTGAGTTCTACTTAATGCTCACGAACACGTATTGTTGCAGGCCCACCTGTCACTGCTTTGAGATATAATTGGATCATTAAGATCATCTCAACATGGCAAACAGGCACCTACTATCTGCCAGTAGCGCGCTCGGTTCCTGCCATAGACGGTATAACATACGAGCGTGCTTCATCATTGACATCAAAAGGATCATGTCCTGTCAGCCGTACGGACGTTTCAGTGCGGGGACCGACCCCCAATCCCATCAGTGCTATAGATCCAGATAACCTGGAGTATGTTAAATCTTAACCGATAATGAAGATCTTAATGCTATAGTTCCAGATAACCTGGAGTATGTTAAACCTTAACCGATAATGAAGATCTTAATTCGATAGTGAAGGTACACTAGGGCGCATAAGTAGATCAGGTCGGTTTTTCAAATGTCCCAGCATTTCCTAAATTACGGTGATAAACAAAACACGAGTACTAGTAAAGGCCCTGGGTTGTCTAAACGCCAGAGAACATCTTAACACGCCGTATTTCTGTTAGATTCAGAGACAAATCATGCTGTTCAACGTGTGTTTAGCTGTCCGTGCGTGATGTATTTTAAGAGATACTACTTAATATGCGTAAACATCCATGCCCATGTCTCCTTGTAGGTTATTACCAGAATCTTTAAACCGGATATTTCCAAAAATATAATTCGACCCAATGGATACTGCATCATTTCATGATATTAATAATATGCAGTCTATATCGTAGGCATAATATAATCAGTTTGATGGTCGACTTGCAATTGTAAGCTTGATTAATAGTTTGTTTTGAAATGTATACTGTATCTTAACTATGTCATCGTGGTGCTACATGATAGAATAAAAAAAATGCACAGAACAAAAAATATTAAAATGTAAACTGATTACAAACCTACCTTGAAAATACGATAACTAACTCAAAATGCATGTAATAGTCTGTAACATGATCAAAGACGTCGCGCTTTATATTTTATAATGCAGTATTATTAAACAGGGTACCCTTTCACAAAGCTCGTTTATCCGCTAAGAGAACATAGTACTTTCTTTGCTATCGGCAAATAGGACGTAACGATCTCATGGAATGTATTCGTATCAGTGTTTACAGTACTTTAGTTGTAGTTTGTGTGTGCCATTCATTAATAAACATCCCTAGTTGATTAAAAAACATGAGCAACAACTGTCACTTGAAAGGGCATTACATTTCAAAGGCTGATATTGAGACGTTTTTTTAATATAATTACAATTTTCCAGATAAGTCAGACTCGCATTTTATTTAGGCATACTTGTATTCATTGGATGCCTAAATGAAGTTAATCTCTGACATGTTTATGCTATGTTTTGCTATAATTCGGGATCCATTATAACTTGACGGACGAAATAATAACTGTATTTATAATAACTATGGTTTAGTGCATGATTAGTATAGATACACATTGGTTAATTGTTTTGAAAGACTTGCACTTGATTATGAGCTTGTTCAGATGTGTGCAGAAGGGGGGTCTTTGAAACTGAGTACCCAATTGTTTGTTAAATTCCACAGATGCGTTCTTCTTGCTAGCTTTCTGTGCGTGTTCATCATCTCTAGAACGATAATTAGTGTTCATATCATATGGAATCTTATATTACGGATTAAGATAGTTAGTGGAGCTGCTTCGTAACAAAAAATGTTGAAATCAATACTTGTTGGCAGAAAAGCTCAAATTTTGCATACAGTCAGTCCAAAGTATCCTAAAGCTAAAATGATCGGGATGCAAGCAATAT
>JAUTBV010119676.1:0-13226 GCA_032361325.1 Lepetodrilus fucensis
AAACTGGTGGAAATCCAGACTAGTCAAGCAGTACATATGCATGCAAGTCATGATATTAGTGAAAGATTCTAGAAAGTCACTTTAAACCCCAAACCAACCAACCAATCATGACTTGTATTTCTGAATCAAAGTTTCTGTGTTTGAAGTTTTGTACAATGTTAAATTGCTTGTAATGTTAGACAGTACTAATGTTTTTTCATGCTTATAAATTCAGTTCAAAATCAACGAGTTTGGAGCCATGGAACTCATCAGTGACAATCAAGCAGCAGAGTCGGACAAGTCTGTAAATAACAACCACCTGTCAGCTAGTAAGTACCGATATGATTGGCTGATAACTGCCACATGATACTACCATAATTACCCTAATACTTCGAACCTTCTAATAGTTCAGACACCTAATTTAATTGGCAAAAACAAATTGTCCACCCTGAAAATACAAACACGACCAAGTTATTCAAATTGTAAAAAGACAATAATTTGTTCAAAATTGCTTTTAGAATTTTTTTTTTTTTTTTTTAATATCCTTAATGTATTTAACATTTAATTTACAACCATATTTTGTAATTTTGTTTGGTTGTCCTTAATTATACAAACACTGATCATTTAAAATTGTGGTAATCTTTACTACAATTCAAATGGCTACAAATTTTATTATTTTTTCCTGTTTAAATTATTATAGTCCTTACAGTATGTGCTATAAGCCTAAAATTTGGGTGAAACATTTGGAATGTGATGCATATCGCAGTGTAAAATCAAAGTAAGCTGATTTATCTTTTTTTTTTATCTAGCCCCCACTGAGAGCAACAAGGGTGGACAGGTGTGCATGGCATGTGGTAAACAACGGCCGGGAAATGGTGATGGGAATTCCTGTTGTACCTGCTCTGAGAACATCGAGGGAGGCGCGGGTGATGGACTGTGAGTTATCTCCCCTTGGTCTGTAGTCAAAACGAGTACTAGGCTTTGAGTTGACTAAACTCCAGAGAAATTTAATACGCCATTAATATTAGGATCGTGTGCTTAAATTTCTGTTCGATTACAGAGATGAATCACATTGTTCATTATGGTCCATGTGTGATAGATCGGGATACAACGTAAGGAACGTAAACAAAACAACAGCCCCCACTGAGAGATGTCACCGTACAGGATATCACCGGAATCTTTAAACCGGACATGTCTAAAAATAGAATTTAACCCACTTATGTGTGCTATTGACAAGTGTTGTCTGCTATTGACGAGTGTCATCTGTCTGTTACCAGGTGTCGGGTTAAAGATACGCCAGGATCTGAACCGATGATATCACCGCCTTTGAAGCGACCGGGCCCTGGACGACCCAGGCTGCAGATTAACATGAAGAAGAAGAGATGCAAGCTAATGGCTGGAGGAGAGTCCAAGCTGAAACTGACCATCCCTCGGTCCGATGATGGACTGACCCGACTGCCACCTCAAGCAGGTCTGTTCATGACTGTCTTTGTCCACCTACTTTAGTAGCATCCATAATGTTAACCCTCTCCATGCTGGAGACAACCGGGGATGCCCTAAACGGTACTGCCTGTGTCTAATCTATCAGGAAGAGGGTTAAAGTGTATCTACCATAATTTGAATCCTCTAAAAGTTTGCACACATGAATCGGCGAAAATAAAACTAATTCTTACCCTAAAAATACAAGCATAACCAATTTTTTCAAACATATTGATCTGGATATATGAATAGTTTTTGTATAGCAATTTATATAACGATTGTTTTACTGTTTTTTTCTTAAGGTCGAAATCGGCGACTGTTTTCTTGGACGGCATACATGGAGGAAGAAAAGGCAATTCAAGCTCCAACTAAGCTTTTCAAAACCGTGAGTTTCTACCTAATAGGTAACAGTTATGTTGTAGTGGCACCTAACTGGTGTGAGAGTGTTACTTGGGGATAATTTGGGTTACGTAATTTCCATTTTTATTTTTTAAAAGTTTTTTTTTATTGGAATTGATTGTAATAAGATGTTTGATTAATGTTTTATTATTCATTTTCTATACATAAAGCTCTCATTCGTGAATTAATATATATGCATTATGATAAGATGAATTAATTGCACCATTTCTGAATGTCGCCTATGGGTGACGTAAAACATTAATTCAATCTGAATATCATTTCTAAATTTAATTTCAAAATAGTTTATACCAAAATATTTAAAATAAATAATTAAAATTAAGAATATTATTTTTAATAACTCAACTCAACCATGATTCATTGTGCTAAAGTAATCCAAATGCTTTTAACTAGAAAATAACATATTTGACTATTCCCTTACAGCCTTTTCCAGCCAATCAGAAGCCAGGATTCAAGGTTGGGATGAAGTTAGAGGGTGTCGACCCCAGACACCAATCATTGTACTGTGTGTTGTCCATTTCCGAGATTCAAGGTCATCGGCTGCGACTCCATTTTGACGGATACTCTGAATGTTACGACTTTTGGGCTATGACCGATTCTCCTTTCATCTTCCCAACTGGCTGGTGTGAGAAGAACAGCAAAGTGCTACAACCTCCGAAAAGTGAGTCCTAGAATAATTTTTAGTCTTATTCTTAAGTCAGTTCACGATCTGTCACCCTTTGAATATTTAGCGGTACATGTCAGAGTGAGGTTTGTGTGTGTTTTTAAATTCTCATTGCGGCAAACTGAGAGAAAGTTGGACCCCAGTGTAACCATGGTGATGCAAGATCTGAGTAACCATGGTGATGAAGTGTATCCATGGTGATCCTGAGTGTCACTATGGAGACCCAAATGTTTCCAAGGTGATATGAAATGTTAGTGATGTGAAACTGTAACGAAGAGATTCTAGTGTAACCGCGATGAAGTGAGACCTCGTTAATTAGCTAAGAAATATTTGTTTACTTCAGATTACTTGCCTGAAGAGTTCTCGTGGAATATGTACCTGAAAATTTCACACGCTGCAGCTGCTCAGAAGTCACTCTTTCTCCACATTCCAGCCACTGTGAGTGTTTTATACAGTTTTAACATTCCAGCCACTGTGAGTGTTTTGTACAGTTTTAACAACCACCTCGGGCATGACAATTTTCTGCGGAATTCTGATGATTATTTTGTCCAGGTGTCAATGTATTTGTATATCTCCTGGACATGGCTTAGGGCCTGCTGCCACCAGAGACCTGGCCCCGAGATTACGAAACTTTCTGAGAATGATTTCATACTAAACTCAGAATTTTGTTCATAAAACGTCATGTGACGTCATATATGCCATGAGTCTAGGGTTGAGTATGAAATCGTACTCAGAAAAGTGTCGTAATCTCAGGGCCCTGGCTTATTTTCAGCTGAAACCACAATTATCTGTTCCCATGCCTACCACCTGCATCTGATCACCAAACAAAAATGATAAGTTAATAAGAAAAACAAGAAAATAACTGCGGGTAGCTTCTTTTATTTTTTAGCAAATTTTGAATTAAGGGCAAACGTTGCATCTGTTATAATAAGTGCTCCTTCTTGTCTATACCAGATTGTTGTTACCTTTTTGGGTATAATTTTTCCTGACTCAGATATTCCCACATTGTGCTCAGTTATGCATGCTTGTGTCCCGGGACGTTACAATGTTGTGTTGTTGTGTCCACAGCTGGTGACGCCGACAGCGTTCCGCACTGGGATGAAGCTAGAGGCTGTGGACAAGAAGAACGTCAACCTGATCTGCGTGGCCACCGTGGTTGACACCATCGGCGAGAAGGTCCTCATCCACTTTGATGGCTGGGAGGACAGCTACGACTACTGGTGCGACATCGCCTCGCCGTACATCCACCCCGTCGGATGGTGTCAGGAGAATGCCCGAGCTCTGTCGCCTCCTTTCGGTTAGTACAGAAGTTGTAGCTTTCTCTCCTCGTCACACCGGCTTCGTGGCGTAATGGTTAGAGCGTCGGCCCGGAGTGCGGAAGGTCGCGGGTTCGATCCCTGGTAGCGTCGTACCAAAAGACGATAAAAGGTGGTACTTGTTGTTGCCATGCTTGGCGCTCAGCATTAAACATGTTAAAGGGGTAAAGCAAGGACTGGCCAGCTCGGAGTCAGTATACTGTGTCTGAGTGGGGTATCATTGTACTATCTGCTACATGATATTCTAAGTGAACTAGCACTATAAAAACTGGTGGAAATCCAGACTAGTCAAGCAGTACATATGCATGCAAGTCATGATATTAGTGAAAGATTCTAGAAAGTGACTTTAAACCCCAAACCACCCAACCAAAGCTGTGGGTCTTGCCATAGCAAAATAGTTATTGCAGGTTTTCCTCCCATTGCTAGTACTATATACAATAGTATGGGTTTCTGTACGGACTTTGCACATGGTTCTAGATGTGGACGTCAAGCGTCCGGATGAGAAGGTCATCATCACCTACGTCGCTTCCTACTACCACTACTTCGCCAAGATGAAGAGCGAAATGACTGGCGGCAAGAGAATTGCAAAGGTAAAAAAACTTTGGATTGTTGTCATTGTGTATTCAGATTAATTCATTTCAATGGTGATTGTGACTTGTATTAACATAATCTTGAATGATGATAAATCTTTATGAAAGTATGATAATAGTAACTGAAGCTCTCATAAAATATTAATTTTTGTTCCGTATCATGATAAGACACTTTAAACAGGACTGATTGTGAAATATGCGTGAAATGTTATGCGTCTACTTTTATTACATTTTTATTTTGGACTATGGATTTTAATTGATAATCTTGCTTAAACTTTGTTCATCTGCATTCATCACAATTAAATGTGTTGGTCTGGCCCTGCGATTAAGAAACATTTTTAAGTACAAACTCGTGCTCAACTCAAGGTTTTGCTCACAAATCCCCATATCAAATTTGAGCTTGAGCATGACATTATGCTCAATAAGTTTCGTAATCTGTGGGTCAGCCATACAAGTTAAATTCTTTTATTTTACTTTGTACTTTTTTATATATATATATATATTTTTTTTGGGCAAAGTCATGAGTTAAATTCTTGGTTTCACTTGTCGGGTAAAGTTTCGCCCATCCACAAATTCCTAAAAGGTATTTCAGGATACACCCATTGAATCTGTATCAACACACGCATACATGTAAACAGCTCGTTTACTTGTGGGTGAAAGATTCCTGTTGTTAGGTAAAACAATAACATTACAGCTTTTGAGCTCGAGCGTGAAACCGTACTCAAAATGCTCCGTACTATCCCTACCTGGATAGGTAGTAAAAGGAATATTTATCAATCAACTTACCGGTACTTCAATGTTTCTGTCCCGTTTCACCCCCAGATTGTCGGCATGATGTGTGACCTCGACAAGTTGGAGAACGAGTATGAGGGTCTGACCTCCAAGCTGCTGGAGTGGATCCAGATGAAGATGCTGGTGCTCAACGACCGGCACCTGCCCAACTCCCTGGAGAGTATACAGAAGGAACTCATCAAGTTCAAGGAGTACATGACCGTGGAAAAACCTCCAAAGTAAGTAAAGAATTAAGAACAAACATCTGGACTGTTCAATTGTTATTGTAGGTAGTGGAGGAATTGGATTAATTGCCTTTTCCTAGAAATAAGTTGAGATCCATCGGTGACAATTATATATTTATTTGGCTCACCCTAAATATGGATCAAAATTAACCCTAGCCCCCCTAGCCCGGGCCATTTCTCCCAATGCTACAGGTATCCTAAGGACCAGTAGAATTTTTTTTATTTGTATCACTATTCGGGGCTAGTAAGTTTTAAGGTTAGTTTCTATCACTGAAATTTCTTGGAAATAAATTGAGATCCACCAGTGATAATTATATATTTATTTGCCTCACCCAAAACTATTTCTGTTTATGAGCTTCATGCAAACTGAGGCAGGTGGTAGCAAGTCTTGTTGTTGTTTATATCGACATCTACATCGAGACCTCTCTGTCTTCACCAGGTATCGAGAGCGAGGGAACATAGAGGTGCAGTACTTCAACATCCAGGCCAGGTTGAAAGCCAACGGACAGAAGATGTACATTCCACCGGAGGGACAGCTAATTCATGACATCGAGACGGCCTGGATTCAGCTGGAGAAGTCCGAGCACGGGCGCGAGGTCGCTCTCAGGGACGAGCTCATCAGGTCAGATGCTAGACTGATTTGTCAGCAATTTTGTGCAGGTTTACTGCAACATTCAGTGCTGCAGGTGTTGCAGGCATGAAATGTTTAGTTGTTGCAAATGGGTAAAAGATTCCTACAACAGCGTTAAAACTCCATATTCACTCACTAACCTGCCCTAAAAATGAAATAAACTGACAAGCCGAGATATAAAGGAAAGAATCTTAATTGTTCAAACAATAATAATAATGCATGTTTATAATGCGTCTATTCCATGTCGTACACATATCATGGCACTACATTATTACCTAGGTCAATGGATCTGTATGCACTCAATTCCTTCTCAACTCCATGGGGAGTATGTAACTAACAATGGCAGAATAATTTATTCTTAAATGTATTATGTTCTGAAGGTTATTCCCCATTTTAGATTTATTAGTTGATAACAAATATATTTTTTTTCAGACAAGAACGACTAGAACAGCTTGCGAGGAGATTTGCAAGAAAGGTGAGTTTGTGTGTAGATTGATGAAACCAAATTAGTGCTCATTTTGGCTATTTATTAAATTATATCGTCGTATATGGGTGAAAGATTCCCGCTAAGACGTAAAACAAAAAGTCGCTAACTGTAAAATTACAGTATGTATTATTATCTCTATCTATATCATCGCTATGGGTGAAAGAGTTCCACTGCGATATTAACCAACAAATCCATTTTTTCTGTCAACCAGGCTGCGATACGAGAGTCGTGGTTGAATGACATGGAACAGATCTTGGAGGAGCATATCGAATGCTCCAACGCTGCTCAGACTGAGGCTGCCATCAAGAAACATGAGGCCATCAGTGCGGAGATACTCGCAAGGGTCAGTTAATTAATTAATCCCTGGTTATTAATTCCTGATATCCGTATTCAGAGTTATTAAATAAATAACACTATATTCTCAAATACCTTTATTTTAGAAACCAACAAAAATGATTAGTATCTGACACATATTGTATACTTTGGTGTATTTAAATTTTGTCTGCATTCAGCGTTATGGATATTGCTAGGTCTTTTTCCTACTTAAAACTGACAAGCTGTAATATAAGTGAATGAATCTTGAAAGTGACTCTAAATCTCAATTAAAAAATAAAAATTCAAATACAAATCTAGATGGAATAATAAAGTGTGCAATATATTTACCTAACATTACCGTAATTCTGTTGTATATTTTATTTTTACAGAAAGACCGATTCCGTGCCCTTAATAATCTTGCAAGTGAACTTGTTCAAGGAAGTTACCATGCAAAAGAGGCTATTAAAAGCAGGTAAACATACGTTTAGTTATTCATTTTTAATTATTTGATTTGATTAATACATTATTATAAATGTGACATTGCTACATTTAGCATCTTTCCTACTTGCTGTAGTATATGGGTGAAAGATTTCTGCTGCGACATAAAACAATAAATAACTTATTCACTTGAAGTACCCAGTTATATGTGACGAGGACCTTACGGTCAGGCATATCTTGTGTGGACTTTTGCAACTCAGTGTGCCGAGTTTTACTACTCGCCAAACTTCAAATGGGTATAAGATTCCCACAGCGACGTTAAACTCCATATTCACTCACTCGCTCACCAAGTTATATATGTTGTACGGATTTTGATTACAACATGGGAAATGTATTCTTTTTCTATTTTAAAATATTTATTTTTCATTTTATTTAGCAACTACACATTTGTATTATTTAAAAAATTATTATTTTCATTTTATTTTTGCTTTACAACGTGTTTGTGATGCCACTCTTTGTGTTGCAGGGATTCCGAGATCATGGCCAGGTGGAGTCGACTCCTGGACAAGCTTGATGGGCGGAAGAAAACACTATCCGGCTACGACAACATGATGAGCATATTCAGGGAAATGGAGAGCATCCAAGAGGAACTCAAAGAAGTGGAGGTTAAATTATATTTATCTCTTTGGAAGACTTGTGTTTCTAGGTCACTGCTTGAGAATGTCAACAGCTTCAAGCATCTGAAATTTTGCACCTTTAGTATAGATTACATTACAGGTTGATTTACAATTTGGATTTGTACACACGAGTCAATTTCGGTCAATCTGATACACAGAATCATATCAAATATCAAAAACTTTATATCGAGTAACATTTTCTAAATATGCTCAATAAAATATTATGTATGGTTGAAAGATTCACACTGTGAGTGAGTGAATTATTGTTTTATGTCACAGCGGGAATCTTTCACCCATAGGTGACGAAAAAATAACTCAAAATATTTTATAGAGCCAATGGTATTGCCCCATTACGAGGACACAGTATATGCTTATCTGTGACTGAGTACTGTAAATCATGAAATTAATGCGTCACTAATTTAATGCGACCTCTAAATTTTAGACGCAAATGCGACACCAATAAATTGCGAACGGCCATGTCGCCATACATGTTTTCGTCCAAGTCTTACGCAGCAATTAAATGCGACAATACTGTGGTCGCATTTTTCGCATTAATATTCTGCTTGCATTAATTTCATGATTTACAGTAGTCAGTATATTCTATTAGAAGAGAATGGTGTGCACCAATATGTGATTTTCTGTGAAAGAGGACTCAAACAGAGCCTGTGTAGTGAGTGCTGTGTTAGGAGAAAATTATGTTTCTTATTCTCGTCCAACTACTCTCCTCAGATCGTCACGTATGGGTGAAAGATTCTTGTTGTGAAATAAAACAATAGGGCTGGTTTATTTGTCAGAAAGTGGCTAGCCGCTTTGAAGATTTCGAGAGTATGTCACATGACGGCGAAAGTTCAAATAAATCAACCCGGCCGACTTCCATCCAGCCGAAATACACCGGTAACCAGATGCACAAGCAGCACACGTTGGCTAGAAATTTCCTGGTTAGCTTGCAAATAAAGCAATCAAAAGTACTTAGCTGGTTTGGGTAAATTGAACACCACTAATAATTCACACGCTCGTCGTTTTCAGAACAAGGTGAAGGTGAGTGACACGGGCAAGCACCTGCAGGGTACGGAGGACTATCTACAGCAGCACGGACTGCACGACGCACAGCTTCAGGCACTGGCCAAACGTGCCCGCAGACTCAACCGACGCTCGGTGGAGTTTACGGAGATGGCCAATCCTGAGGCAGCTCATCTAGACAAGCAGCTTGGGAAGCTGAACAAAGAAATAGATAGGTACGTGGATGTGGATGTCACATGGCCTCATTTGATTTGTATGCCTTTAAAATGATTCATCTGTATCTATAACTTTTAAAGTTATGCATGTTTTCATCGAGAATGGATGAAAAGTGTTGCAAGTGATGTTGAACAAGGTTTAATTTAATAATAATGATAATGATGATGATGTCGTTTGCCTGAAGGGAACACAGCAAGTTTTCAGCTTGTGTCTCAGTAAAAGAGTAAAAGATTCCCGCGGCGATGTTAAACTCTATTACATATGTCTCGTTGTGGAACTTGTCATATGCAGTGTTCACAAAATATAATAAATATCTGCTGGTCAACAGCGTTGAAAGCTCATGTGTTCTTCAACACAACTCCTGCAATATGGTTATAATGCTTGTCAGAAAAGCTTTGTATAATTTCAGTTTCTAATGAATTCAGGACTTAAATTTGAATTAATTTGGACCTATTTTCTCGTGTGTTCAGGATACAGAAGATTAGCGACGCGAGGCGGCGAGGTCTGGAGCTGGCCAAGGCGTACTACCAGTTCCTGCAGGACTCTGAGGAGGAGGAGCGGTGGGTGGCGGAGCGCATCGACGAGGCCAAGTCTCCCAACCTGGGCAAGGACCTCACGCAGGCTCTGATGCTTCTCAAGAAACACGAGGTATGTGCTCCTCCATCTTTGTTAGACTGACTGATTCAGGTCAGACAGAGCCCGCCAAATCATGATTGTTAACTCGCACTCAGTTGGGTACTTAAATGGTGTGAAATTTTGGTTTTCACGCACATGAAATTGTTGGTGGGAGATTTTGGTTTTAATGCACATATCTCTTATCTTGCGCAATCGGGCAAATAGGAATCCTGTGTGAGAGTCTGAATTCAAGATGTTCTTGGATCTATCGAACAAAAGCTCACGGTACCCAATCGACAAGAGCCATAATCAAAAGCCTGTTTTACGTCTCTATTTGGCGCTAATCCACCTGCCTTGCTAATTTGTTGTGTTCTCCTTAAAAAAAATATTTTTAATTAAAAAATAAAACTTTGTCATGTATGGGTGAAAGATTCCAGCTGTCATATAAAACAATAATTCACTCTCACATAAAACAAAACCAACCCAGTTCAATTTCCTACTACACATGCTTTGTACATGCTCAATTTTACATAAAACACTTTTATTTCAAATTTAAATATATTGGCCTAAATCATAATGGCCTAGCCCTCATCGGTGGACTCTTAGTAGAATTGCATACCACTGACATTATGGCCCTATTGCCCTTTAAGACTTGCATACCACTGACATTATGATCCTATTGCCCTTTAAAACTTTTCATACCACTGACATTATGGCCCTATTGCCCTTTAAGACTTGCATACCACTGACATTATAACCCTATTGCCCTTTAAGACTTGCATACCACTGACATTATGGCCCTATTGCCCTTTAAGACTTGCATACCACTGGCATTATGGCCCTATTGCCCTTTAAGACTTGCATACCACTGGCATTATGGCCCTATTGCCCTTTAAGACTTGCATAGTGGTATGCAAGTCTTAAAGGGCATTATGGCCCTATTGCCCTTTAAGACTTTTATAGCACTGACATGAGAATCCCACGTGTTCCAGGCCATGGAGTCGGAGATGCAAGGACGATGGCGTCGCTGCGAGATGATCTGCGCTGATGGCCAGGACCTGGTGAACGGAGGTCACAAGGCCAGGTCAGAGGTCGGGTCACGGATCAAGAGCCTGATGGACAAGTGGAAGCAGCTGCATGAGCTAGCGCGGGGTCGACACACGCGGCTGGAGGATGCCATCGAGGTGCAGCAGTACTACGCCGACGCTGACGAGGCCGAGTCCTGGATGAGGGAGAAGATGCCCATAGTGTGCAGCGACGACCACGGCAAGGACGAGGCCAGCGCCCAGGTAAACACACATGACTAGTCCTTTATGGGTACTCTTGGTTGACTCTTCCCTTCTGAGTAGACTAGGGCAGACTTCCTTTCTGGGTAGATTCTTCCTTTCTGGGTAGATTCTTCCTTTCTGGGTAGATTCTTCCTTTCTGGGTAGATCCTTCATATCTGGGTAGATCTTTTATATCTGGTTGCATGGGGGAACCATTCATTTCTGGGTAAATTCTTCATTTCTGGATAGACACTTACTTATTGGATAGACTTTTCTTTCTGGGTAAACACTCCTCTGCGAAGTAGAACCTTCTATTCTTGGGAGATTCTTCCCTTCTGCGTAGACTTTTCCTTTCTGGGTAGACTTTTCCTTTCTGGGTAGACTTTTCCTTTCTGGGTAGACTCTTCCTTTCTTGGTGAAGAAATCCTTTCATAATCCATCGTTTATTTATTTTGTGGTTCTACCCGTCCTTTCTGCATAGACCATACCTTTCTGGGTAGACTCTTGTAGACCCCTTACTCTTCCTTTCTGGTAAATATTGTTCTAATCCTGTGATGATTCTATATGATTCAGGCACTACTGTCTCGACACAATCGACTGGAGAAGGACATCAAGGCGTTCAATGGAGAGATCAAGAGATTGGAAGATCTGGCTATTCTCATGACCAAAGCTGCAAGTGAACATAATGTAAGTACAAGACAGTCAGGGTTAGGACAATTAGCAAAGCGTGAGATATAGTCCAAGTATATGGTTGGGTGGGAGCCCGATGGTAGAATGCTTGGACATCAGTGTTTGTGAAAGTTACCTCTGATGCGATTATGTACCGTCTGTACCGTGGCAATGCAAGAATCTAGCTCGGTCAATCAGTAAGTACAAGTCCAAGGGGAATATCCCAGACCCAGACTTGCAGTCCACTTCCCGGACCCAGTCCCAATTCCTGGAAATCTGATAGGGTTACGGTGTACTTCCATTAATATGGCTGCAGTCCGGCTGCGGTCCGGCTCTGGCGCGGGTGCATCTAGTTTACTACCCGCGCCGTATACCAGCCGTTTACGACTCCGCACGTGAAGCGCATTAATGGAAACACTTGTAGTGAAATGAGTTGGGTCCGATTGCAAACTAGACGCACCCATGCCGGGGCCGGACTGCAGCCGTATTAATGGAGTCACACCTTAAGGGTTATGAAACAATTTTATTAAAGTTTTAGGTAACATGAGCCAATCACAAGTCTGGTTCTGGAGTCGGGTAACCTTGCTGTCCAAGTAGTAGCAACATGTGCATATAATCACAACAATTTCTCTTTGGAGAAATCTCTGGTTGTCTGCAACAGGGAGAAGGATACCATTACAAAATAAAAATATAATTTATTGAATAATTATTTGTTTCTGCAGATCTCGCCGGAGAAGCTGGTGCCTGTGGAGAACGGCAACCATGAAGAGGAAGAGGAGGAAGAAGAGGAGGTGGTGGAGGTTCCACAGGAGATTGAGGTCGAGGAGATCAGGCAGAAGGAGGTCCTGCAAGACGTGGTGGAGACGCGCAAGATACCTCAGGTCAAGGCCATGTATGGATACAAAGGTCAAGGTCTACAGGTGGACAAGGGAGAGGTAAGCCAGACATTTCAATTTGTCGCAAATGGGTGAAAGATTTCTTCAGCGATATTAAACTCCATATTCCCTCACACTCCATACTAATTTATCTGATAAATTATAAAATAAAATACATACTTTTTAATAGGGCCAAATTCATTAACCAATGGCATTAATGAAGTATAAATCGTAAGAAAATATCTTTCAAAATCATCCAGTGCATAAAATTGTATTGTCATCAGTTAGATTACAAAATTCCAGGTGCATATTTTGTTTTTGATCCCATAATGCATGATCCAACCCAAATGAGATACTTACCTTAATTAAGTAAACAGACTGCATTGTTGTATCTGCTGCAATATCTGATGATGACTGTCTGTCCCAATATCTCAAACACACATGTACACACATAGCAACATGCACGGACACAAACAAACACCACACCACACCACACCACACCACACCACACCACACCACACCACACCACACCACACCACACCACACCACACCAC
>JAUTBV010119687.1:0-13225 GCA_032361325.1 Lepetodrilus fucensis
TTCAATGATAATCAGGAAATTAAATACCACATGGCTGTATCGTTGTGTAGCGATACATAGCCTCGCGATACGATACGATACGCGAATCGTCAAACTTTGTATCGCGATGCACCGGTGCACCGGTGAATCGTTGCACCCCTATGTATAGCTGAAAAATGGTTGTGATTGGAAATAAATACTCCATCCATCATCCATCCATATATTGCAGAAATTTAAAAATCATATAAAAATATCAAATAATCACTCAACATTTCATCAGTAAAATATTGACATCATCAGGAGCAACTAGAAAACTTTACAGATAAGTATGTTGTAAATATCCAACACAGAAAATTAATTATCTAACTCGGATGCAGGGCACTCTTTGTATCCTATATGAATCCCTGCGGGAGAATCATTTCAATAAACATATCTGTAATCTTCTCTTCCAGAGGATTCACCCAGTCTTATACAAGGCCATGGACACAACAACAAGATGAGCAAGCTCCGAGCTGTCAGATATTTGATATACGCTTTCTCCACCCTAAGAACTCTGATCCAATTAGTGAGCCATATTTGTCTGGCTGGCTCTTAACACACCTCAAAGAACATGGGCAAAACAGGTATTAACTCTAAAAACCATGTCACTGTTTTGTTCAAACTAATCTCAGTGATTCAGCTAGGATACGGTTCACAGTATAGATCAATGTGAGAGATAATACAGTGTCGAAATATGAAAAAAGTGTAAATCATTCAAACAGGATTATGTTTGATGGCTTAGTGTATTAGTATTTCAAACTATCATTATCTAGTTTGGTATCGAATGCGAAAACACTTTTAGGAAATCAGAATCATAGCCAGAGAGAATAACTTGAATAAACATTGGGCGCCATATTGTAACAGGACAATGCAGATCCTGGGATTTGAACCAGAGTTGCCTGGATTGTGAGTACAACACTACCAACTTTGCCAAAGGGGGGTAACCCCACTGGCTGAGACCAGTAACACTTAATACCACACATGGTTAATATAATGAAGACTAGCAAACCTGTGAGTATTGGCTGGTAACAGACCAAGAATGATAACTGCATTGCCACAGTACAGACAGTGCATCCTACCATGTGTGTCATTACAGATAATTTGTATTATGATAACATTATTATTGTATATTTTGTATCATTTAATTATTTTTAAAAAATCACCAGATTATTCATTTTATAGATAATTAGTATTATAATGACATTATTATTGTATGTTCTGTATCATTTTATTACAAAAAAAACCCCAGATTATTCATTTTCAAGTAAACATTTGGGGAAGACGATCAGCGAAAACCAGACTGACAGATTAATTCCCCAAGACTTGGTTCACTATAAATATACATAACAACACCCAGCCCACTCAACATCGTACTTCAACAAGCAGCCACGTTTTGTTTCTGTCATGTGACATTTACTGCGCAATTACACGAGTGACAATTTTACATCATTCGCCTCCAGAGCTGGTTACAGCGATACGCCGTGAAGTAAGCGTCGGCCCTCCAGCGACGTGCACAGATGTCTCTGCTAGCTCACTGCGGAATCACCACTAGATGAGGGCACTCAAAACAAAATTGACCAGCTACTACCGGCAGTCTTGCAACATCAGGAACAATCGCTAGACATGAAATGTAGGTCAGGGCGAATAATGAGCCCCAGATTCTAGCCATACACTATCAGATAATATTGCGTGTAAAATAATGCAATCTATAGATTGAGACTCCTTTAGCATTGAGTGTTTTACAATGGAGACATGATGTGTAGGAAATTGGCAAACAGGAGTGTGAGTTCGTCATGAGAAATGATGGTGGTTCTTTGCTAACTGTGGGATATTACAACTACACTGGACGGGGATATTCTTCAATCCATCTCAAGTCAACACTCGGAGGATGTCTGTTTGTCTATGTCCTACGAGTGGTTTACAAGTGGTTTTATAGTCAATGCTTCTTCCCATGACATACTAATGGATTCTACAGATTCATAATACATTATTCTCACAAGATGTCTACTTTACAGCTAATTTTCTATCTACATTATTGATTTAGAATTATTCATAACTTACAATTTACAATAGAAGGAGAATTATTTAAATCTTCTTAGTGCATATTATGCATATATAATCATTAATGTTCTGGTAGAATAATTAACAAAAATAATACCAAAGGAATCATGAATGTTTTGGTAGAATAATTAGCAAATATAATACCAAAGGTAGCAGAGTGGAATTAATTATAGTGATTGAAATCCATAAATGAAAATCAACATTTATTATCGATAAAACTATCTAAGCAGGAGCGATATCTGATAAAACTACTTGTAACCTCAGATAATTAGTTATCAGATTAATTACTTTTCACAGGTATGGTTACCACAACCAATACATTATGATCATGATAATATCTGCATGGTATTCAGCGCATACTCATGGGTCGATATCAGCTGTGCTAGACTACCATGAGCACGGATTCAAATCTTGACCCCCTGGTGTGCTTGACCACACCAGCTGACACTGCTCACACCGCTCACACTGGACAATCCATGCCAACACTTCCATGTGTGAGGTCAACCTAGCAATTATCTGGCCGTTAACTGCTTCCAGAAATATACAAATTATAAATCTACGATAAATGTCTAAAATAAAATGACCCATACTATCAGAGACAATAATACTAGTCGGTTTAGTTACTTAGTAATTACTAAACATAGTTTAAAAAATAAATAACAGAAATAAAGAAAGAATAGCATGTAAAATTAAAAAATTAAAAACAATACATGCATATAAATTTCAATAATTGCATCAAAATAGAGTGAGTAAATGAGTTAATGTTTTACATTGCAGCGGGAATCTTTCACCCGTACATGACGACCAATTTTAGAAACTATCAGAAAACAAATGTATGCAAACATTTATAACTAACTTTAACTATCATTTAACTTTAACTATTACTGTGCACTGTATACAAGCATTGACCAGCCATCCACTCACATTACAAGCAACGACTAGTTATCATGAGCATTACGAGTACAGCAATCCACTTAATGAAGTATGACACTGTATAATTCAGGACGGCATCAATTCCCCAATGCCTCGTGACCTATCCTATATGTCTGTAAATCAAACACGGTTCCGCATTGTAAAGGTAAATCATACTTCAGTGAAGCGGGGACCCATGGTTTAACCATCTCCCTGCTGGATTAGGCAGTCACTGCTCTTAATGGCATCTCCAGTTGCCTTCAACATGGAGAGGGTTAAGCAGGGATATCGTTGGGTACCTCACCATCTCAAGTAATTAGGAAACTGTCAAAACAACAGAATAGATGCTGCAAGACGCACCAACAGTATATTATAGAAACATCCATTTTACAATCTCCCATGGGCTTTAAGATAACCACTTATAACACTGTCTATAAACACATGTATATACAAGAAATAAACAACTGAATGAATTGGTAGTTCACAATGAAATATATTACTTCCTTATCCACATACAACTCTCAGAAAATATGTTAAATGGTAACTTTCACATACACAGTTTTAAAATGGGAAAAGAAATGGAGAAGGAATAACATTGGATATATGGATGAAGGTCTTCATTGGGATTTATTGGATTTGCACTAAAAATGAAGTTGAAGAGTGATCGTGACCTTGACATGAACGCATGTTCATAACAACCAGTGATTATAGTCACTCTGCATACGACACACATGGGGAACAGAAGTGTCAGTCACTGCTCAGAACGGATCCTAATACCTCTGTTTACCGAGGAGCCGTTCTACGTAAATGACGTTGGGGTGTTCCTGCAAGGCATGTTTGAGAAATTGATGGATACTTCTCACCGACATAGCTTTGGAAAAGTGTTGTACAAGTAGACAAAATGACAATGGCTGGATACAGTAATCCAATTCCCATAGTGAGGTTCTGGCACAATTGAGGTACTGCTGACCATAATGTAATTGGACATTGAAATCTCACAGGATGGAGTTTTAACATTGGTGAGGAGAACCAATCGGATAATGGTAAACACATTTGCTTTCTAAATAACAATACAAACAGATGAAATTGTTCCACCCTGAGAGCGAAATGAACACAGGGATTCTCAGATTTGAAGGTCATGAGGTCACACATATAATTCAACTCACGATAAAACAAGTCCAAATGCCAGGTCCATTTTCAATCTGTGAAGAACATTTCACAACTCGTGCTCCATTGCAAGTGAATGCCATACATTAACCCTCTCCATGCTGGATTAGGCACAATCACTGTTCTTTAGGGCATCTCAGATTGCTGTCTGCATGGAGAGGGTTAATCACAATCTCTTCAAGCAGTCAAGCAGTTTACAGTATCCCATCACACAGTAACATGCCAGAGATCCTGTAACTAGTGTTGTTTTTTCTCTGCATGCATGTTGATCAATCAATGCTTTCAAATATTCTTCTGCAGTAAAGTTTTATCTGCTTGTATGTTTAACTCTCTCCATGCTGAAGGCAACCAAAGATGCCCTAATCCAGCAGGGAGAGGGTTAATGCTCTCAAATATTATTCACCAATAAATTTGTCTCCACAGTAACATATCATAGATCCTGGAACAGTGTCGTTTTATCTATGCTTGAATGTTGCTCTCAAATCGTCTTCTGCAGTAAAGTTGTGTTCATAGTAACAAACCAGAGATCCTGAAAGATTGTTGCTTTTTCTGTTTAATTCTCTTAGACCCTGCACTTCAGTAAAGTTGTATTCACAGTAAACATCCATCAGGATGAGACGTAATGACCCTTGACCTTCTTGTCGCCACGGCACTCACTGATAGCTTTCTTGATGTTGAAGTTTACAAACGGAATCAATATCCAAGAATTCTTCAAAAATTAATTCTGCTGCGCTGGGAAATTCTTCTCAGTTAAATTCCTTTGGTGAAAGCCATGTTTCATTTTCGGGAAATACATTAATACAAAGGAAAATCAATCCATACTTGATGATAAATTCACCATTCTTACTCTCAAGCTGGGTAACAACATGGCCGTCGGAAACGAAGCAGACAGCCATCACAGAGACTAGTTTCTGTACAACTGTTCCTGACAGAGTGGTGTTCAAGATGCAAGCAAACAGATATGCAGTACAATTGTTCCACAATTCAATATTCAGCAAGGAAAGCATACATAAAAAATGTATTCTTGCCACAAACTTCTAGCAGGTGATTGTCCATTAGATCAGAAAGTTCCCAATTGTCTGGGGAGAAAACTTTGTTAGGTGCCATAGCGATCACCCCTGTTACAAATCCAATTTCACATGAGCAGGAAGAGATCCCAAACCGCTTCCAGCTATTTCATTACCAGAATGTACTCACCCTCAATAACAAGATAACACTATTTTGCATTTTGTCGGATGGGCATGTGATCATTCAAGCTGAATGAGCCTACATTCTAATCCACATTTCAGGTTAAATTCTAAATGTTTATAGATTGAACTGAAAAGTATTAGGATTTTCATTAAACTTTTAATTGTATATTGTTATTGTATTCAATAAAACAGTTTAACTGTTTTTCAACAAATAAAAAGATTACTTATTACATGTTGAGTTTTTCTCCCTAGACATTTCAGAAATCTTACATTATGGTACCTGAAATCAAAGTTAAATTTATTTTGCCTTGACCACATATCAGCATGTTGAAACTACCCATTATTTTCACTACTGTACAATATATGTGTATCCAATATTAAAATTGGTGAATATACTAAAAAACAGTAGAGATTTTTTACACATGAAGAATAGAACATTGTTATCAATATTAATAGTATTAATAAATAAATAAAAAGTCTAGAAATTGTGTACTTTCTCAAACACAAACACAAACTACAAGTTGGAAAGCTTTCTGTATGGACCGCCAGATCACAATTGAAATATATATGCTAAAGGCATATATGCTAAAGACAGACATAGCATCCATACATTCTTGACAGCAGTCAGACCACTTCATGTATAATATATACCAGCCACCTAGAACAGCATCAATCCCCTACTGACATATAGAAAAGTGAACATCAGATACCATCAAAAAGATCATTCTACAGGGATAGAACTTAACCTTTCAAAGCTACTAGCCCAAATAATGATTCAAAAAATTATTATTTTAAAAAACATTAAATTTCTACTAGTCCTTAGGATACCTTTAACGTTGTGAGAAAAGGTTTGGGCTAGTGGGCTAGTGTTAAGATGGATCCCTATTCTGCCATCATGTAAGCCAGCCTCTTCAAAATGCCTTCATTAACAATACACACAGCTCTCCATAGATCAAGATGACCTTAAGCAGGATACAAAAAAACAAAAACATGCCTCATCAGCCATTTTCCTTCATACTTGGAACAATTCTTACCTCTAATCGTAAATCCGAACCTACTGGTGCACAGTGCTGACCACACTGAAGACAGAACAACAATGGTAAAGTCTGTAGGTTCCGTGGAGCAACAACAAGGAGGCCAAGACCAACAATGGAGATTCCAGAACACAGAGGCCACACACAAGTCTGTACTTCAGTATACACTGTGCTGCACAGTAGGAGTGAGTGAGCATCCAACGGCCCAACGGCCCTAAGTCGTTAAAACGAGACAGACTGCAAGGGCTGGCAGGATATTTCATTGATTTTCCATTGCACACCACCATGTCAGATGGACTATGTATGTATGTATGTATGTGTGTGTAGATATACACACTGGTGCACACCAGCTGTTGTGCCGAATATCATCGACTGCAAAGATGGTCTCTTTAATATATTTCACCAATTAAAGATGACATTTTGGCAGCGTACCATACCAGATAGCTAGTTAATCTTGGTAGTTTTTTTAGCATCAGGAATGTTGGTAATCTAAATATCGAGTAGTATACGATAAGATAGGAAATAGCAAAACCTGTCCTGTCAAGTATGGTCAGAAATTAAAACTGACAATTGCCTATGCACGTCATTTACAGCTTAACAATATACCTGAGTAAATGATCCGCACATCAAGATATATCAACACAAGCAAACTACTCCAACATTACTGAAAGATATCAATCCGATACCTAAAAGTGAAACAAAAGCTGCACAATCTGTCATCATTGAATGTCAGAACATGATATTGTACGATCCTAAACCAGACAAAAATAGAGAAATCTACCTTCAATCCTATAGAGATGTCAGGGTAGTTGAAGAACATAACCTTTGAACATATCCAGAGCTTTCACCTAGCCAGACAGTGTGAACTCTCAAACCTATTGAGACATACTGAGTGCAATCATCCAAGACTACAACCTTGAAATGTTTCTCTCCACCAGGCACATACTATGTGACATAGAAATCGTCAGCTGTGTAGCCTCCTAGCTATTGTTATCTGCTACTCATGGTACGACACAACTCTTAATAGATGTACAATTTGCTAGGTCTACCTTGGTCATGCTTGACGTTATTCTTTTTCCAAACGTGATTGACATATATTTTCATAAGTAACTAGCAATTGATGATTTTGCTTAAATTTGCTATTTATAGAATAAATTGTGATGTCTTCTCAATGATCACAGGACATAAAGATTAAATACTATGTCCTATGTTATACATAATACCAAGACTGAATTGTAGGCAATGGTGACATATTTAGTTCTACTACTGAATAGATCATAATTGTGTTTGCACTAGAGCTGTTAATTAGAGTTGAAGCAATCAATTGTTCTATTAATTGACACATATGTCAGAATCATTGTTGATTGCAACTGCCATCAAGTGAAACTATACAATAAATATTGGCATATCATCTCAAGATCAACATCAAGTAAAATATATATCAGAGTGTCTGGATTTACAAAATAATAACTAATTATTGATTAGTACTATCTGATCATTAATCATATTTCCTGGAGCTAATAATGCTAAAATATCATATTGCTTTCATGAAGATAATACCATGTAAATATGTAATGAGAGCTATATGTGATGCGTCCAATATTACAGACATAATTTTGAGATGAAAACATGATATAAATCAGCCCAGTTTGCATGTTGACATCAAGTGTCTACTGTCAAAGAACATGTAATTATCTTTGATCAATGCATGAGAACATTATTCTAGCCATATCCACTTTTGAAACACCTTTTTTGATTGGATGAGCTACCGCAATACATTAATTATATTTAATGTCATTGATGTACTTTGACAAAATAACGTGAGCCACGCCTCTAATATATTCACTAACTCCACAATATATCCGATATTTTTCAAAATGTTGATGTTAATGTCATTCTAAATCGTTTACTATACATGTGCCAAACAATTGATCTAAAAATTAATCGTTTCATCACTAGCCAACGCACGATCCATAATATACACAGTAAATGTCAGTATACAATGAATCTATAGTAGACATCTCAACAGTGTTAGTCATATGGACAGACCATGATTCATTGCTATAGTAAATGTGGCCATACAATGACAGTATATTCCTCTGCTAATCTCAAACATCAATCAACACATATTGTAATAATATGTACCATTATTACCATGTTTAATTAACCTTCTCCCTGCTGAATAAAATCAAAGTGTTCTATTTCTGCATGTGATCGGGCAACATAAGTCGCCTTCAGCAGGGAGAGGGTTAAAAGCTTGGACGGCATGTGGTAATATGAGTGAGTGAATATGGAGTTTAACGTCGCAGCGGGAGTCTTTCAACCATTTGCAACTTTTAAAGACATTAATTCAATCAGACCCCAGGGTATCTGGGTATTTCAGATGTAGCTAACTACATAATTAAAATCAGAAATGCACATTTTAATGTGTGTACATTAACCCTCTCGCTGCTGGATTAGGCACAGACATGGCTCTTTACAACATCTCTAGTTGCTTCCAGCATGGAGAGAGTTAAACAAAATCTTTCATATTTAATGCATGAACTTGACTTTAAAAGGCATTCAGCAGAATTTTTTTAATGAATTTAAGATGCATGTGAACAAATTATCCTGTGAACATGCTTTTATAAATGTAGGTAATTTACTAGGTGGGACCCACATAGGTGACAACTGTTAAATATACAAGATGTTTTAATGCCCTTATAACTGTTGCATTTGGCAGATTACAATGAGGATCTGTGGTAGACTTTCACCCCTGTTTCAATTAAACATAATTTATACAACTAACTTTGTCAGCTTGTCAGACCTTGCCTTGAGGGTATGAAACATTTATTACAAAATCACAATCCAAAATGTAACCTGAGCATGAAAATGTACTAACAAATGTTTTGTAACCTTTGGATCTGGTCATGCAATTACTGACAATGTGAAATTAATAATAATAATAATAATAATAATAATAACAACAGTAACAACGATAATAACAATAAAATGTCGTTGCCTATGGATGAAATATTCCCGCTGCAATGTAAAACATTAATTCAATCAATAACAATACAAATATTATTATTGATTGATTGAATTAATGTTTTAAGTCACAGTGGGAATATTTCAATGATAGGCGACGACTAAAAATAGTAATAATGTTCAGTAATAACAATAATGATGTTAATAAATAATAATAACAATAATGATGATAATAATAAACAACAACAAAAATAACAATAAAAATAATAATAATGTTTGGTGATATTATCATAATAATGCCACTGGTCAAGGATCTGGGTAAGTAATTACTTGGCATCATCCTCAACTCCCTTGGAAGTATATAGTGCCCAAGCCACTGCTTCAAGTGCAATAGGTAATTTTCAAATTACTGTCTACAATTTAGGATTCTACCCTACAGAACAACCATAGAGTTACGGAAATCACAACTCCATATACATGAATAGTGGATAATAATTCTGTTCACAGGATAATTTATTTGTAGTGCTATAATTATTCTATAGAACACTGCTCAGAGCTTCTATAGTAGGTTTATTGCCTTGTAAGTTTACTTAAGACGAGATACAATTTCCTGTAAACAAGGCTGATTACAAAGAGATAAATCTTCTGGATGCTTATCTAGTTAATTTATTGTTTTTTGTTACCGGTAATAAACCATGAAAACAAGCAAAAGACTTTGAAGTACCTGCCAATGAGGCCTAGACACTTATTGTTGAGTTTAACGACACATACCAACAGGAAGATCCATGATTTATATGGATAATTGAAGTTGTGTTAATACCCACCACCCCCACCCCCTTTTGCAATTCAAATTGATACACACTGGCTGTTTTTCAACTAAGGAATTATTTCTCCTAGTTTATTAATTTGCATAAAATATCACACCAGCTGCACAACTAAAAACTTTGTAATTTAATCCATTAGTATTAAATTGCTTTTTAAGTGACACATTAAAAAGAAATACCCACATGATAACTTCCTAATGCAGTATAACATAATTTGTATTACACATGTAGTGCATTGACATTTAGGTGTAAACTTAATATGGTGACTTAATATGGCGACTGCTAACCATGGTAAACACTACAAGCTGTTACCTAATGTCTGCACTGTTACTATGTATACATATACACACATATATATATTTTAATCAGAAGTGGATTTAAGAGTCTTATGTTCTCCAGTTTCACAATACAGTAGTACCATGGTAACTATAATAAACATTATTATAAAAATAATTAGTATGTAATGTTAAACCATATATACTGTATACACGTTGAAGTTTACAAGTATAGATTCCACATGACAAATTGTATTTATATTGTTAGAAATTCTAAAAGACCAATATATTTCTTTCTGAATTTGGGTTTAGAGTCGCTTTCTAGAATCTTCTAGAATATTAGGACTTGCCAGTTTAGGTCAGGAGGAAACATCCATAAATGTTGCAGTAAACCTGCGAGCACTGGCTGGTACTGACAATACCAAGGATGATAACTGTATTGCCACTCTACAGACAGTGCATCCTATCAATATCGCGTCAGAATGGTAACTTTCACAAACATTAATGCCAGACCCCAGCTACAGGATTTGAACTTGAAACCTTTGACCCTGAAGTCTAATTTTCTACCACTGCGCTACATCCCACCCCTAATAGAACAACATATCATTTGAAACTAAACAGATACTCGAATAGACCTATCAACTGTAACTTACATTATCGTTACACACTTACACATGGTGTAACAAAGCATATACAAATTGCCTCATAAATATAAAAAGAAAATACAACAACATTGCTAAAGCATACTCACATGATTCATTATATAATAATTACTATCAGTATCAACACATTTGGTTAGAACATGGAACCTGATCAACTATTAATCATTATAACAATTAACATACCCAAATTAGCTATTGAATATAAGTAGATACAGATACAACCGGACACATACACACACAATGACAGATTGATTGACTGACAGACACACAAACAGACAGACACACACACAAACACAAACACAAACACACACACACACACATCTAGCCTACTTCAATGACACTGTAGTAAAGTCAAAATTACATATTTCTGAGATTTCACCCAAAATAATTCAATACCGAACCTTACCCTTGCCCACTGAATGTATGAATATTTTAGACATATAAACACCCACTTAAATCATTGATCTCAGCCTGCTGTTACATACATGCACTGTATACCTTCAGAAAAACTCAGGAACATAAATGACCGCTAAACGACCATTCTCATAAAATACTCTTACATATATTCAAACACGGACACACGATCATGTTATTTAAATAAAATGTCATTTCCATACCTTCTAAACTGTCAGCTGTATATCTGTAAAGCTGTGAAATATGCTCGTCGGAAGTCAAATCAGTCCAAATCAGTCCAGTGTTTCCAACTCTGAGGCTTACCGGCGTCACAAAATGCCCGATAGACGCAAGACTTCCACCAACGCACCCACGTCACTTAATTAAAGATGGCCGCCATTCCAATAAGGCAGAGGCTGCATACAATATTCATAGAACAGAGAGGCTGGTGGGGAAACTGACAGAATCTATACCAAGTATTGATCCAGCACTATCTGGTATAGGAGTGGAGTCAAGATGGAAGGGGAGACAACTCATGACCTAACGGACATCTGCCAATCCCTTCCAGGCGCTAACCATGCTAATCATCAAATATACAGCTTTAGCTGTCTGTTACGTCATTAGCAGTTATTATTACAGATTTATTTCACTATGATGTAATAATTCCAGCTATTGCTCGTTAACACAATATACATCCTGCAAATTAATCAGATTGTGAATTTACGTTTGTAGAATTAACTGAGATGCCAGATCAGTTTCAATAATGAACCTTAATTACCATGATTACAAAATTAATAATTAAATCACCTGCTTTGAACATGGATGTCAGTTCACATTGGAAAATATTTAAAATAACGGAAATGTATAAAGAATTAATTAAATTTGAGAATGATGGTATTACATAGAATACATACACTTTATAGGTAAAATATTCCGGTTATGAGAGGGATTTAAATTAACACTAGCCCGGGGCCATTTCTTCCAATGCTAAAGGTATCCTAAGGGCTAGTAGAAATTCATAACATTTGTTATTTGTATCATTATTCGGGCTAGTAAGTTTTAAAGTTAGTTTCTATCGCTGTTTAATGACATAAAGCACTAATTCAATAACCAGATATCATAGATTGGAATTCACTGCTGGATTAGACAGATACTGCTCTTATGGCATGTCCGGTTGCTTCCAGCATAGAGAGGGTTAATCTTGCGAAATTTGATTGATTATTGAGTGAATCTGTGTAATATTCTGCAACTTTCTATATTTAATAGTTCAAGCACCTGATCGCAGATGTATAATCAATACATTGTCCAAACTCGTCAGTCTATGTACATTGTAACTTACCAGTAGTTAAAATACCAACTTGGGATTCATGATAGATTTGTTAGTCGGAGTGATTGATCAATGTATATACATTATATTCCAAATACATCAAATAGTTTCTCCCCCACATACCACTGCTGTTCTTTATTTGGTTGCCCAAGGTCATATTCATTTCAAGGACAGTAAGGTTAATTTGAATTAGGCTAAAAATACATATAGTTTTTGTAAAATTAAAGCACTACATTTTTCTCTCAAGCATTCTCAATAAATAAATCCATAAAACAAGTAAGTAAATTGGTTTGGTCCTAACTTGGTTGGTTGGTTTGGGGTTTAAAGTCACTTTCTATAATCTTTCACTAATATCATGACTTGCATGCATATGTACTGCTTGACTAGTCTGGATT
>JAUTBV010119698.1:0-13224 GCA_032361325.1 Lepetodrilus fucensis
CCATCACCTGTTCATTTGTTTACTGGATGATAAGCAAGATGGAGGCATCCACATGTGTTAGCCAAAACAGGCAAAGATGCCAAAGTACAACATATTTAGGAGGCCTACTATCTTTATTCTGTATGAATTTCACTCCAATCAAGTAGGCTGTTTCAACAAATCAGAATCTATTTCAAACTTGTATACAATGATAATCAGGAAATTAAATACCACATGGATGTATCGTTGTGTAGCGATACATAGCCTCGCGATACGATACACGAATCGTCAAATTTTGTATTGCGATGCACCGGTGCACCGGTGAATCGTTGCACCCCTGGTAATGACACTGGTAGTAACACAGTCCTGACATATTTCACTTAAAAAATACTGATACTGATACGTTAGTCACATTTGACATAATGACCAATATAAATACTGATGTGATGATTGACAAGATGACTGACGCAAGTACTGATGTGATAACTGGATAGAAAAAAACAAGTACTGACAAGATTGAAGATACATACCTGTCTCTCTCACCGGTCTCCACTAGTTTCTGGTTGATTGTTGCCCGCATCTGAGCATCTTTTATCTGCCTCTCCTGGAGGCTGTAAACATCGACAAATACATTTAGAAACAATGAATATACGATACTAAAGTTTCAGCTTAGCTTTTATAATCAGAGTAAACGAATCTTGATCTTGAAATTAAAAATGCCAGACACGGAGCGACAGACAAACGTCACAAAGTTTACACATTCTACGACTACGAGTCTCAACACAGCAATGACACAAGACAAGTTAATTTTAGCTAAATATTGTGATTGGATCATTGTATTAATTTGGTAAGATATATATCACAATACAGGACTATCTGTTCACGTTTAATGACACATTTTGTCTGGAATTCCACGTTATTCCCGCTACTTACTCCGCCATCTTGGAAAGTTTGTTACCTTTATCGATAAAAGAGTTCTTATACCTGTCAGGGAGTATTCCGTATTTAGTAAAATGGTCTTTATGCGAAGAATTTCTGTTACGAAATAAAATGGATATTCAAATTCATTCTTCATTACTAAGATTAAAACAATAGTTGTATTTTTCAAATGTAATTAAAAAAATGTAAGTAATTGAGAGCTACTATCATCGCATTTGAATATACTAGTATTCCAGGATATATTATTTTACGACACCTCACTCATTTATAATAATAATAATAATAATAATATATTTTTTTTAAATAATAATAAACAGTGTCAAGTCAGAATAAAACACGACAATTTCACTATGCTAATACGAGAAATTTCAGCTTGTAAAAAAACGTACACCCCGGAAATAACGCTGGTAACTAATATTCTACTTCTTATGGAAATAAATCCCAAAGTATATCACCTGGGATAAAAATGCATTTACTAATAAAATACTAATAATAAGAATACAATGATAATGGTAGTGACATACATAAATGATAGAAATTTGATTCTATTCAGCATGTGAAGGAACGAACGAATATGATAGCACAATCATTTTATAATCGAGCCAAAAGCATAAAATGATAACTCCCTCTAGTTAGTGCCCATAGTAACATGACGTCACAGGCACGCTGCATGGGGGGAAATACCGACTGATGTTTATACTTCGAGAGCATGATAAGCTACACAATCAAGTGCTATGTCCGTAAACCAAAACGGTCATCCGTGACGGATTACGGTAACCCAGGTAAGCACCCCCCGTTGTTCATCAGCTGTTATCTTTGTGCATGCCATTGACATTTTACAAAGAAAACTACGTTTAAATCAGACTGATTCGGTGGCTTTTGTTGTAAAGTTTAATGAACTAAAAATAGAAAAGAAAAAAAGTTGCTCCACTTTTAGTATTACTCATTTCCCACACACAACAAAAGTTGCAATTCTAAACGCTAAATGGAGTCTAATTTTTAAAATGTAATTTGAAATTCGAATATTCTTGCATACTGGTTTGCAATTTACGCAGTGCTTATAAATTTAGCCTTTTTAAGATAAAAACATTGTTAAATGTATTTGTCATATTTAATTATATATGAAGATTTAAACAGCCACTTTGCCACATTAAATTAAAATATTACTCCAAGTGCATGATGTTTAAAAATAATTCACTCTTAAGTTCTTAACCCTCTTCATACTGGAGGCAACATAGATGCACTAGCGAGCAGTCTGAGCCTAATCCAGCAGGGAGAGGGTTAAAGGCACACAATAACAGTTTATTGACATAATTTATTTCATGGTTTAAAAACATATTTTACCTGAAAGAATGTACATTTAATTTGTCTACACAAATATATTGGGCAACAAGCTACATTTTTCACTGGTTTTTAAAATTTTAATATTTTATTCCATTGTTTTGTATTTTATCTCGCGATAAAAAAAAAAAAAAAAATAAACTGAAAAAGTGAATTTTAATATGGATTCACCAGTACAATAGCTATTACTGGTATTAAATTACTCTAATAATTTGAACCCTCTAATAGTTCGAACACCTAAATTAATCAGCAAAAATAATTTTATGGGATATTAATGTTTTGTTTAAAAAATAGAATTGACTAGGAAATTGTGTATTTGTCTGCATACTTGCATAACTTATAATATTTGATACCCAGCAGAGTTGAAAATGTTCTAATTTTTCTGTCATCATTCAATTTGGCTGTGTTGTGCTGTTAGTAGACCTTGTATTTTTATTAAAACTAGAGTTATGGGAAATACATGTGTTTGTTTGATTCAATATATAATAGTACCCAGCATAATTTGTACTCTGGCGCTAAATTGATACTCTCTGGCCCAGATATATGTGTAGGATACTGTACGTAGAACTGTACCGGTTAAGAAGGTAACATTTTGATCAATGTTGTTTTATTTCCAGCTGTTGAAGCATATGCTCTTACTTGGTAATCTATAGGCAGTTGATTAATAACCATAAGGTCGATCAGGGGTGAGGCTAGTGTTTGAAGGGCTTCAAGTAAATCTTTGTCCTCTAGGTATAGTCGAGTGAAAGGGGACCCCCACGTTTCTGAGCTGAAGTGTTTATCATTCAATGTTCTACACTGTATAAATATGTCCCACTGAAAACCCTTCTGTCAACAGCATTGTATACCGTATATATTCTTCAGTGGTTGCATTTAACAGACAAATGCTGGGTGACACTTACATACTTTCTTCGAGTCATGCTGTTGTTATGACAACACCTGTAATGAACCATTATAGGCACCAATTAACTGATAACACTGCACCATTTAAATGATAACACTGCACCATTTAACTGATAACACTGAGCCATTTAACTGATAACACTGAGCCATTTAACTGATAACACTGCCAAATATTTATTTATGCGATTATTTTCTTTGTAAGATTGCATTTTTCCAATAACTTACAGTTTGATTTAATTGTTTCAATAAACTTTTTCTTTTTAATTTTTTATATTATTATTTTTTATCTCATATAAAAGGACAAACTAAAAATGTAGCTTGTTGCCCAATAACAGTGTAGACAAATATAATATATCTACATACTTTCAGGTAAAATATGTTTGACCATGAAATATATCAAAACATTATGATTGTATGACTCCAAATGTTTTCTTTTAAGCTGAGCTTTACCTCCTAATGTTGAAGTACATATATAACAAACCCTGCAATCATATACCAGTATATCTTTTATACTTATAATACTATTTCCATATATGTCCTTTGTGTGTAACTATATATACGTAATATATGTAGGTATTTATACCATATATGAGGCTAACAATAAACTTATTCTTGCATACTTGTACCGCTGCCGATCGCTAATTGTTCTCATTGACTGTGCTACACCTGTATACGTTGTGTTAACCATGTACATACATTCCAGTACACTGATATAGACTAGATTAGCCCCACAGTACAGTGAAATAAATAACCTGTCATTCACCATTCTGATCAGCAGTAAGATACGTTTCGATCACGCTGCGACTTTGTCAATCACAGTATTTTAAATATAATCCTGTAATGATCAAGTCAATGAACTAGGAATTATTATTTTTCAGTCTACAAGAGTTATGTTTTTGCGTCCACATGGATATGAATGTCCTAAATCTGTTTTGGATACTATAATGTGAGGAATACAGTAAGTGTCATGTTGTGTAGTTTAACCTTCTCACTGCTGAATAAAATGAAAGTGTTCTATTTCTGCATGTGATCAGGCAACTTAAGTCACCTTCAGCAGGGAGAGGATTAATAGCATGTGAAAATATTTTACATAAGATATGTATTATGAATGATTACTGATGCTTCAAAGTGTTTAACATTTAATATGAGATCTTTTATGTTACGGTAATTATTATATATTATTTATTATGTATATTAAGATCTCAAAATAAATTACTGAATACTGTATATATGTTGTTGTCTGGGTGAATATTTAAATAATGTGAAATCATAACTGTCTCGTATTGAATATATATGGGTGTAATATAGTGGGACATGCGGACAATGTAGCTTGTTGCCCATTATACTTGTATAGATAAATCAAAATTAATGTATACTTTCATGTAAAGATATGTTTTATCATGAACTATGTCAACAAACCATGATTGTATGCCTTTAATATTTCTTTGCAATAGATTTAACTGAATAAAATTAAAGTGTTCTATTTCTGCATGTGATCGGGCAACTTAAGTTGCCTTCAGCAGGGAGAGGGTTAATTAGAGATATGTATTTTTAAATTATCTAAAATTCCACAATGCTCAATTTTAAGGCTTTCTGCTTATTACAAGTTTATTCAGAAACTTTGGTAATTATACACATTCTTTTGTAGATATTGAAAGCAGTGATAGATACCAATATTGAGTGCTAAAAGCACAATGTACCAGTGTAGTGTATTTTCACTGATAACAATAATCTCTTTGATGCATTTGCCCTGTAAATAACTGGAGTACAAATAAATATGCAATATGAATGTCACTTTAAATAAACTGCATGTGAAACAAGTACCCATTTATCTTGTAGACATTTCAGGTAGCTGAAGTGATTTCTTTTCTCCAACCTTTCAAAATGATCTTGAGTGTTTACTTGAGTGTTTACTTTCAATATTTGCACCATTTGTATGTAAGGCTGAGAGACTTCTGTATATATTATACAGCACTTACTTTCTTACAACACTTCTAGAAATTGTGTAATTTATGATCCATTTAAAAAAAGTTTGTATATTTTTATTTGTAATATACTTGTTCAAATTGTTGTATTAATACATTTTTTAATCCATTCCATACACGTAGAAAACTAATCCTAGTAGAGAAATTGTTTCCCTCAGGGAAATATCTAATTTATTCCGCTGAAGATCAAGGATCCAATTTTCCCAGAATGTTCTCAGTTTTCTCAAAGATTTCTAGACTTTTACCCAAAGTTTACCCAGAGTTTATCCAGAGTTTTCCCCAAAACCATTTACCAGAGTTTTCTCTAGACTTTTTTTACCCAGAGTTTTCCCAGACAATTTTACAAAAAGGTTGGTGTGTATCTACTAGTTATAGTAAGTATATATTCTTAACACAGTAGCTATCGCTGTAACTATTGTAACACCAAGCCCCAAGATTGCGAACATTTTCATTACAATTTCATGCACAAGCTCACATTTTATATGGGAATTTATGAACAAAACGTTGACTTTTGCATGAAATTGTACTAATAGAATATTCATATTCTCGGGGCCTGTAAACTACTGCAGCTGTTACCATGGTTACAGACTGCCTTAATTGCTTAAATATGATGTTCAATACCCCAAATAATTGCTTCTTTTGTATCAGTGAATTTTTTCAAAGATTTAACCCTCCAAGGAGCAGTGCCTGTGCTTAATCCGGGAGGGAGAGGGTTAATGTTTTTTATTTTTTATTTTCCTTAGTGGTGGAGGCCACGGAGGTGATGTACGAGAAGATAATGGACGCCGGATCAATGCCGAGCCAATTCCTGAAGAAGAAGACTGGGCGTCCATTCTCCTCACGATTCAGTCCGGGTCAAAGGTCGCAGTCCTCATACAGGACGATACCGCTGTTCGACAAGGCAGAACGTGCGACACTCTCGGCTAAAACCACATCGGCTAAAACCAAATCAGCTAAAATCACATCAGCTAAAACCAAATCAACATCACAAGAAAAAGAAGTACCGGTATGCAGTTTCCTTGATTAGTAAATAATGTTAATTTTTTAACCCTCTCTGCCTGATAGGAGGCAAAGATGCACTAAACAGCAGCGGCTATTGCCTAATCCAGCAGGGAGAGTGTTAATGGGTGAACATATTCATTTAACCTTTTTCTTCCTGGTGGTATTCAAAGATGCCCCATTGAAAACATGCGGTTGCATTAAACGGTAGGGCAGTAGTAAGGTGAACTACATAGTATCTGTCAGTGATTTTGATTACTTGTAAACCAACAGTGAGATTATTAAATTGAATTAAAATTAAAAATGTGTGTACTCTTAACAATATTTACTTGGATTTGTCACTATAAGCTGTTAATGGGTATCAAGTAGTAAGTTATGTACCATACTTTTTGAAAGCATTAAAAGAATTATGATAATTTATGAGAGCAGTGGTCTAGAGGTAGTGAGTCTGCCTCACAACCCAGAGGTCCTGGGTTTAAGCCTAGCTCATGCCATTATGCAGAACTCGTGAGCAAAGTACTTAAATCCACCCAGCTGTGAATGGGTACCTGGTAGGATGAGATGGAATTGTGAATAGTATCATCCTAGACTAGTGCCTGAAATGGCAGCCTAGGTTGGATACTCCACAAGGAGTTGAGAATAATGAGTCCACATTGATCTAATGACTGAGGTAATAATAGTTTATTGCTTTGAGCACATACCTTGTGCTAGGAGTCTAATGCAATATAAATACACATTATTAATATTATTATTTGTATTCTAAATTCTTGCAATTTGATTGGTCGAGAAATAAAGTGGGTACCAGATAGTAAGTTGTATGCTCCAACAGATTGATTAGATTGCTGAATGCTTTTCTAACTTTTCAGATACATAAAAACACGCCCGATTTCTCCGATGCCATCTTGAAGAGAACTTACCACAGATCCAGCTCACCCCCACAAAAGTAATTAGATTAACCCTCGCCATGCTGAAGGCAACCAGACTTGCCCTAAAGAGCAATGCTTATGTCGATTCCAGCATGGAAAGAGTTATATTGTTGGATCATCATTGGACCCTGAACCGGACCCGGACTTGCAGTCTATTCGCAGGACCTGGACCCAATTTCCAGCAATTTGATTGACACATGGTTAGAGTTAGGAAGATATTTGATTCCTATTTTGGGTCACATGAGACAATAATTGCTGTGAATTGGGTCCGGGTCTGGTCCTGGTCCGGTTCCGGACCTGGGTATTCTTTCACAAATGTCTCTTATCCGCTAAGAGACCATATTTGCAGTATATTATCCATCGGCAAAGATAGCGTTATGGTCACTTAGTGAATAAGAGAGCTTCGTGAAAGGATACCCTGGGGAATATATCTCGCCATGTCTATGGGTATTGACAGGGGGTTGGCTCCTCACATGACTTAACACATAGATCTATATAACAGGAACACCACAATAATGCAAGGCAGCTCCTTAAACACATTTCATACATTCTAGCTACACTCAGTATATACAACCTGCACAATACAAGGTTTGTGTTATACCCAGGAATGCAATGTAATAACCATAGACTATTCTACTTTGATCATGTTGATCGAGTCTGGTATTGTCAACAGCCTAGTTAACTCATTGTGCTGGCAGGCATGCTGAATTGTTAATGAATATTTATGTGCAATCTCGGATCCTAGATATATATTCTGTGGTTTAAATCACACCACACTTTTAATTGAAGTATTAACCCTCTCCCTGCTGGTAAGCACAGTCACTGCTTGTCAGGGCATCTCAAGTTGCCTTCAATGTGTAGAGGGTTAATGCAGGTGCCAAAAAATATGAGTCTGTATTTTTTTGCGTTTCCAATAACGCAATCTAATTAAAATCAGGTCTCAAGTTTCGCTCCTTGAATAATTGAACTGCCTTTGAGATTTTCCAAATTATCTGATTGTCAGTTTTAGATCTTGCCCCAATACAAGGTTATGAAACTTGTTATACTCAACTCAAATTTTATGGAACATTTTATATGGAGATTTGTGAAGAAAACTTTGAGTTGAGCACAAAATCGTACTCAATTTCCTCTTACCCCATGATTCGGGGCCGTGACCTCCCAGAAATAGATTAATGTCAAGTGGGAGAGTAGTCTTGTCTATGATATTAAATTTTGAGTATGATTTTATCCTCAAATTTTATATGGGGATTTGTAAAAAAAAAATTGAGTTGAGCATGTATTCGTACTCAACTTTCCCCCCGTAATCTCAGGACCATAACCTCCCACAAAGAGATTAATGTCAAGTGGGAGAGTAGTCTTGTCTATGATATTAAATTTGAGCCACTTTATCAATGCTGTGTCCCACAATGTTTTTCTCGTCAAGTCAAGCTGCATGGCTCAACGTTAGCCATAGAATAGAATAGGCCCTCATAGATAGCAGTCTATGATTGGACTACAATACACAGTAAACACAGTGTTGATATGGAACCCATACCCTCTGTCGTATCACTATGCGTCGCTGTCATATTGAATGGCACTGCTGACAGTCTGCAGTAATCTATATGACAGTCAACGCCAACAAGAGAAATCAGGCTGAAATTACAGGTAAAGTACGGAAGAAATTTTAGGCAGGATCAGTATTATATGTACACGGTCACATTCGGGTATTGTGGCACATAAACATGTGTAACTAGCGAGAGTGAGGGAGGATTTCTTTTGTCGATTCACACACAGAATTGCTATCTTGGCGGTGTCGGCTATTCAAGATTTGTCCATAATACTGAATGCTACCTCATGTTAATACAAGATGTGATTGTTCACACAGAGTGGCGATAATGCTGGATAGATATAAATCGCATGTTTATCACTCAAGGTTTGTAGCCTGACTAATAATTTCGATCCGGACTTAGGGAATGATAGCAGAGTCTTTGGTTCGATGTTTGGGGTTGAAATGTGAGTCAATTGAGATAGAATGTTACAAGAGATAAATGGCTATGGATTTTTATAATTCACACTTTCAACTTAAATGTTTGTATTATTTTGTATGTGTAAGGTAAGGTTGCGTAGAATATAGGCCTATACCTTATTTCGTTGTTGTACTCTCACACAGTTCGCTGTCTAGTTCAGAATTACATGTACAATCATAAGATTTTTTTTTTTATGTATGTCTTAATATGGATTTAATTGTCAATGCATTGCTAAGTTGTATAAAAATGATACAATGGTTAATGTGTGTGTTGATTCTGTCCTCCTAGTTAACCCTCTCCCTGCTGGATTAGTCACAGCACTACTGTATCAATGGTTGCCTTAACATGGAAAGAGTTATATTATATTTATAGTTAATTTTATTAGACAATGTTTTTTTCTCTCTCAAGTTTTATTATGTAAGAACTTATATAAAAGATTAAACACATGCATGTTCTTCATGGAAGTATAGCCTTATAAGTTTATTATTATTATATATTTGAATATCTTTTGCAAATTTGCATATCTATAACTCTGAAAATATCCTGATTTGTATTAAGCAATTGTATGAAGCAATTTTTAACCATTCATCTGTTGGACTAACCACTATCATTCCTCTACAGGGTATCTTCAGTTTCCTCTGGCAGATAGAAGGTTAATAAATGTATTGGTGAATGTATTCATTCACCATGAAAATATACATGTACATTTAATTATGCTGTCAATCATGCTGTCAATCATGATGATTAGTTTTGTATGATGATTAACTTTTATGTTAATTGTTTGTCAAAATAATGCTAGGGAAATATTTTAAGCACATTAGTTAAGAAATATTCACTCTAGCACATAAGGGTTAATCAGGGGTCCGTTGTACAGAACAGTTGTAGCTACAATTTATTCTTTAGTCAAAATTATGAAACCTGCTACAAGGGTAAGTCCATTGCATTACACATTTTTATCACTACAGTATCTGAGAATCTGGTCAGCTAAAACTATTGCAGCGATAAAAGTGGTTAATGCAATCAGACTTACCATACATTAGTAGCTGGTTCAGAAAATTTGACTTACAATCAATTATAGTGTTAACTGTTATGTACAACGGATCTCTGGTGTTGATCTATGCAAATGATCTAACATGTCAGGTTCATTACGTCAGATGCAGATATACAATATCACACACATGTAGACAAATTATCACATGCATGTAGACAATATAATTCGCATGTAAACAATATCACACGCATGTAAACAATATCACACGCATGTACTCGTGACAGACAGCAAGCTGTTTATGTCACACTCGTAAGCTCTCCATTATCTGTGTCTTGTGAGTCGTGTCAGACACATTGTTAGATGTTTCTTTTAATCTAAAAGCTTTTTTTAGTTTAGAATATAAATAAATTTAAATATGAAATAGTCCTAATATAAGATAACAATTAATAATTACTGTATCTGTTGTGCATAGCAACCGGAATACACAATCTATATACGTGTATGTCTATTGTCAGGTTTCCTTTATTAACAGTTATTCAATTACAGACACCTTTTGTTAAAGTTCAGTTCACACAATATGCTTTTTTTTTAAACACATATTTGAATTGTTCAATGCATGGAATCAAATTGCTAAAGTAACCTTGCCAATACTAGTTTCTTTTGATTATGAACTAGTTAAATGTACTTGTTGCTGCATACATGTACAGATAAATAATCACTAGATTATTACAAAATTAGTAATAAATGTCCACATGTAATTTTTATCTAGTAATTGATATTATGTAATCTTCTCCCTGCTGGATTAGCCAAAATCACTGATCATTAGAGCATATCCGGTTGCCTTCAGTTTTAAGTTTTAAAATTAAGGGGTAGGTCTATATATTTTATTTATATACATGTATAATGTTATATATTTCTTATGAAACTGACATAAAACCATTTAGATCTATTTCTATGAAACTATTATGTAAATTAATGCACCTCTGACAGTCAAGTTCGTGGTATCAACTAATCGTCTGTAGTAAACACTTCTATATCAACACTTGAGTTTCCCACTACAACAGGAGTGGAGCTTATAACTGAAGGATTCTTTTCTGGAGTAGAACTCGAGTACTGTTGAAGGATGTTATTACCAGGCCCTGAGATTACAAAACTTTTCTGAGTACGATTTCATACTCAACTCAGAATGTTGTTCATAAAATGTCATGTTTTTTAGCATGGCATGTGAGTTGAGCACAAAAACGTACTCAGAAAGCTTTCGTAATCTCGGGGTCTATTAGATTAAATAACAATTAGTTGGAACTGGAACATGTCCTATCTGACATTTTCACATAAGATATTGCTATTTAGTGTTCCAATTGTTTCATGAAACAGCAACCATTAATGAATTAATTAGTTTACTGGTACTAGTAACTAAACTTGTAACAATTTTTCAGATATACATGGCAAATCGAGCAATTGTAGCATTTTTTTTATTAATGTATATAACATTAATTCATTAGTTCTAAGGCATGGTGGGACTTGGTCCCGTGCATTTGCATGGTTGACCGCTCAGGTTGAAGTGAAGCACGTTTGAGCATGGCTGATGCTTGGATGGTGACCGATACTACCTGATCGTATCTAGGATTCGTTCCTGCCCCACACTGAATCACAGGCTGAAAAACCTGTGGTGTCACCTTATGCAAGTGACTTAATTCGAACATGCCTGTTAACCCAGCAGAGAATGGGTACCCAGAAGGATGAGGGATGTGAGAGTTGAGGGATGAGGGAATTGAGAATGAACTGAGTGCACACATATCCATTGACTGGGGTAATAATACACAGTGCACTGAGCACGCTCTAGCGTGGATTTGGCGCTATATAAAACTGCACATTATTAGAATATAAGAATACAAGACTTTCACAGAAAAGAACTTTTACTTACATTTTTCACATAACCTTCCAATGGCTGAAAATGAAAGAAGAAAATTAACAAAAGTAATATTATTATTATACACATTACACTAGCTCAAATATACAGAATAACTGCTCAAATGTGCTTTTGGAAATGGGTGCACAAGACCATCCATATGTTCTGCCCCCACTTATGTTTTCTTCCATTTATAACATGTATATAACTTTTTGTTGGAGGTACGTTTCACCCCAATCCTTTTGTCATTATATCAAACTGGCTGCAAACAATCAAAAGGCAATAGACATCAGGAGAAAAATATGACACGAATACAGGCAGTACTTGCTAGGTGGTGAGTGTTTGGGTGTGATACGATTAAAATATGGTGTGAGGGTGGGGTGGGGTGTGTGAACGATCATGGCTATCTTGCTTTCCGTCAGTGTAGTCAAGTTAACAAATTTATTATTCTGAATTTACATTTCTGACGCGATATTGATAGGTTGCACTATCTATAGAGTGACAATGCAGATATCATCCTTGGTCTGTCAGTACCAGCCGGTGCTCACAACTTTACTGCTACATTTCTTTGATGCCATAGCTACTTGGCCTGACTTGCAAGTAACTCAGAATGTTAAGTCTAGAGCCCTGAATAGTGACTAGTATTGCTGTTACTGTTATTTTAACATCGTACTCAGCCCTTCTTTAGCCCTTGGATCCCCACTATACTATCTTAGGGTTAGCATTATTCCAGGGTTAGCGATGTATTTAAAAATGTTGTTGACACATTTTATAAACAACAAGGATATATTAGTGGACACTTTGCTATATTGAAGCAGTGGTATTACACTAAAATATATAACTATAAAACATCTAACTATACACTAATTCCGCAATAGTATCAAACTCCCTACGGCCCTTCGCACTACTAGACTTTGAGAATTTGTGCTAGGCTTTCATGTGTTCCCCAGTAGCGCAGTTGGTTAGGTACTCGGACACTGTAACTTGTCGCTCATGTGCAGGTTGATGCAGATTCGATTCCCAGTTGAACTAAAACATTTCATTCACGATTCAGATTCCTAAATCATCATCATGAAATTTTAGGATCAAATGTTTTCTCAAGGAAAACATGAAAATAAAAATAGGGGTGTGGGCGGAAATTTTTCAATAATTTTAATTTTATTTTCCACGTTTTCCTCTCCCATCTTTCACATTGAGAAAACGTTTCGTCCTGAAATTTCATTGTTTCTAGGAATGAAACATTTTT
>JAUTBV010119709.1:0-13223 GCA_032361325.1 Lepetodrilus fucensis
GTTTTATATGCTGTTCTCTGTTCTGTTTTCTATTCTGTACTCTGTTATGTTCCATATTCTGTTCTCTCTTCTGTTTTATCTGTTCTCTGTTCTGTTCCCTATTCTGTTCTCTCTTATGTTTTCTATTCTGCTCTCTCTTCTGTTCCCTATTCTGCTCTCTTCTGTTTTATATGCTGTTCTCTGTTCTGTTTTCTATTCTGTACTCTGTTATGTTCCATATTCTGTTCTCTCTTCTGTTTTCTAATCTGTTCTCTGTTCTGTTCCCTATTCTGTTCTCTCTTATGTTTTCTATTCTGTTCTCTGTTCTGTTCCCGATTCTGCTCTCTCTTCTGTTTTCTATTCTGTACTCTGTTCTGTTCCATATTCTGTTCTCTCTTCTGTTTTCTATTCTGTTCTCTGTTCTGTTCCCTATTCTGCTCTCTCTTCTGTTTTCTATTCTGTACTCTGTTCTGTTCCATATTCTGTTCTCTCTTATGTTTTCTAATCTGTTCTCTGTTCTGTTCCCTATTCTGTTCTCTCTTATGTTTTCTATTCTGTTCTCTGTTCTGTTGCCTATTCTGCTCTCTCTTCTGTTTTATATTCTGTTCTCTGTTCTGTGATTTGTTTCTCTCCTCTTCTGTTCTATCCGATGGATTGGGTGTTATCAAAAGCTTCGCATGTCAGATCTATTACCTAAGGGCAGAAGAGGTAATTTAAGGAATGTCGACTGAAGACTGTTCTGTTCAAGGTCACTTCAATAGAGAGATTGTTGCCCTACAAATTTCGCAATTCGCTGCGCAGTGCGTTAACGTATGACTCTCGTAGGACTACTAGCGTTTCACAGAACGTGGCTCTGGTTGTATTTTCCCCATAACATATAAAGAAACATAGTCTGACAACTACATAGGTACTGCTATTTCCCTCAGGCCATATGGTTTTCAATTTATTCAGAAAGTAAAACAAAAGTAAAACTTAAACTAAAATAAATGGTAGATTTGGTCCAAGGAACCTTGTTCATCATAGAATACTTATTCTTCATACATCACTATTGGGAATAGTATCTTTTGACTTCAAAGAGATCTTATGCATGCAATTACATTCATCGAGGAATACATACATACTAGTATTAGTGTTAAGCTGGGTAGTACAAAACATTTCATGCTCAACTCAAACCTTTGTTCACAAATTCCCATATTAAATTTCAGCTTTAGCATGACAATTTGTACTCAAATCCTTTCTTAATATCCCAGGGCCATGCTTCTCTGTTTTCTAACAAAACATACACTAAACAGGTTCCCTGTTGGACACGCTGCGCTATTAAACTTTGCCAATGCCTTGAACATCTGTAGTAGGCTGGATCCAGTCTAGATAGACGGTAGACAGACACCACATACTCCTGTTATGGTATTGCTTATTCCTTCGTAGCTTTAACCCTCTCCCTGCTGAAGGCAACCAGGGACGCCCTAAAGAGCAGTATGTGTGCTTAATACAGCAGGGAGATGGTTAATGGTGACCAGTGGTGGCCATGGCTGTAGCAAAACATAGAGAATGTACGAAAAATAGTATTAACCGATGTAAAATGTCCAGCATTCATGGTATGGACGTCACTGCGGTAGCAACAGTAGTATGACCTTTGATGATGCATATCTATTAGTACGCACGCATTATTTAGCGGGAATTTCTCCGGAATAGGTACGCATTAGTGTTGAACAGGCACCCAGTCTTTATTTATGGAACATATAATTGCAGCACAACAGCGTGGATAGATGGATTTTACGAACTTTATCAGAATGGAAAACCGATACAGATTGGATATATTGCTGCTTCACTTGCTGCAGACAGCACTGTTAATGTTGGACAACCTCCATATACATCACAATACATCACTACCAGTGTAGCTCCAGATATGTTAACTGGTTTTACGAGCGCTCCTGTTCACACAGAAAGTGTGATGAAAGGTCAAATACATCAATTGTTTACTTCCGATGACTAATATGCGGATGTTTTGTTTGTGTTGAAGCTTGCAACATGACGGAGGGTGTTTGCATGGTATAGTGTGTTTTACAGGTGTGATGTTCTCGTACTGATTGTTAAGAGGTATCAAAATAGTGTAGTTGAACACATTTATCTTCGTAATCGTAATAAAGATCGCACTTGTTAAGCAGAGAAGAAAGAAACAACCTTCGTTTCCAAAGGTTTCCAGTGCAAAGGTATGCAATTATGATGGTTCTGCAAAGGCGGAACAAAGGTGACTCTATGTATGTGACAGACTGTCAGTGTAGGCAATATACGGCAATACTATGATGGCATGGGAATGAATAAATAAAAGCTAGTCTACTTAATACAAAGCAGTTAGTACGCAGATATGAAACGAAACACGATGCACCAAATACATGGTATGATATACTGATGGCGCGCGTCTTGTTTTCAGCCATTTGTGTCCCGGATGTCCGATTTATGAAGATCCACCCTGCGAGAGCACTCTTTGACCTCTCTCCATAATCCATCTCTCTCTCTCTCTCTCTCTCTCTCTCTCTCTCTCTCCATAATTAGGTCTAATTATATTCTGGTCAAGTTACAGGTCCAGAGAAGAAAAAGACAATTAACCCACTTGGGACGATGCCGTCTCTACATTGAACATGCATGACATGATGGCATGCGTCTTGTCTTGCACCGCTAGTGCCCCGTATGTCCGGGATGCACCGCTGAAGTCCCGGATGTAAGAGACTGCCGTCAGAAATACCTGTCCGAGCACCCGCTGACCTGACTCAAGAGGACGCTCCTGAGGTCAGTTGACGTCGGGTCAAGTAGCCGGTTCCGGGGTCCAGTTACATGCATGTTAGGCCCAGTTAGTATAGGCCTTTGGCTATGTATTCCCACATTCCTTATTCTCACACAAATAGTCGTGTTCAAGAGTTCCGCTCTGTTTTCATGTGGGGCAGCTGATATTGATAGGATACATTTCTACATGTATTTAACATAGTCTATAATTCCAATGATTCGAATTTCTACAACATATTATCTTATATCATATTTAAAGGTCCTTTACACACCAAAGGCGAACGATTTATATCGCCACGACAATCAGCTGCGACAGCAAAAGATTCTATCGAAATGTGTCGTTGCGAATTTACACATTATAGAAGGCATATAGATAAATGATAAAGTTCTATCGCAAAACTTAAATTCCCGCGAAATTCGCCTTTGCCTTGGTGTGCAAGGATCGTTTTAAAACTGTTGTCAGTCTATGCTATATAGCTTGCCACTATACTTGAGCAATACATTCATGCATACCACTAATAATAATACTGTGTTATCATGAATACGTTTATCACATGTATTATTCTAACCCAAATAAACATATTTAATATATTAATATGAACGTTTTTTAGGCCTGGTCGCTAAAGTCTTAGTCCTCAGAAATTTATATCTGTTTAATCTAGATTTCCGAGGAAGAATTCTAAGAGGAAATCATTTCAGTGCCTTTTTTCATATAACTGTAATACACATAAGTAGAATGTGTATAGAAATTAATTACTTCTAGATCATGGTAGTATATATAGGTGGGTATACATCCCAGATATATGTAGGTAAAGGTTCTCGTTGACCTATCTTTGCTCTATCTTCATCTCTTTGTTTAGGAAGAAGGCAACACAAACGGCCGGCGAATCTGATAATAAATCTACCAGTACATCGTATCCGTATTGTTGGGACCTACTGCTATACGCGTCCGATTGTCAAAACAGATATCGCTGCCAGTAACACGAAATCAGGACCGAGTATAAGCAACTGTAGATCATATCTGTGCAGTGTCCATACAGACGGATGCTAGTTGGGCTCTAGTCTCATTACTAGGCTCTCTGTCTCAAAGACGACTTTGATATATAGAAACTGGTTTTGCTGAACCGGATCTTGTATACTGGTGTTGCCTGTTGTCCACGCGTCTGTGGAATGCGGTGTAGCTGGACACACGATGGTCCTCCGAATATGTGATATCTACACGCACTGACGGTATGATTGACATCTCCCATCGTGTCAATTGCAAGCTCTCTTCCGCCGTCATTATTCATCCCACTAGTTCATCAAGCGTATTATTGAATGATGAAGTACCAAGAAGTAGGCCTACTAGCCGAAACTTCATAGAAAGAATAATTTGCGGTCATCCTGTGAACTGCATTGGTATGACGTAGGCTATACATTTTACCGATATCATCTTTATAGGTGGTTGTAAATTCGTATCCACCCCAAACCCAATGAAAGCTATCTCATACACGATCACGATATTATCTGTCATGGAATGTGAACGATTTCCAAAAATGAAGAGAAAAACATGTTTATAGATTTATGACTGTTAATGATCTGTGAAATAAGTTAGTTACTATATGTATACGCAATTCATAGTGCATAAAGATCACCATGTCTTCTCACTAAGCTTTACATTTAGTTATTGGAATATTTCACATAAGAATTAAATGATAGCATAATAAAACGTAAACTGACTATGTAGTCGAATTATTTAATCATCTAAACATACTAAAACCAACACAAAGTTAGATTTATCAATATTGTTTTTTAATCTTGTAAATAAATTATAATTGTATTTAAAACGTTCACTTCATTATTGTCTATTTCGGATGCAGCAAACGTCAGTACCAAGTATAAAACAAAATGCTTTCAAATAAGTAACGTTCGATTGTAGAACACAATGTGCTTTTTGTTTGCCATCTCACATATGCTATAGTTCTATAGTCAGCAATGTTCCATAGGCTAACACTATTCTAGACTGTTCTTCGTTCGAACCCCGCCCGTAGTATTGAACAATATATTAATCAAGAGTTATCGCAGGATTTCGCTCTATTAGAAGCAAATCTTGCACCAATGTTACTTCTCAGTACAGAATGTTACCAAAGCAGATACGTTACATCACGATAAACTGAGAAACAGCATACATGTACATGTTATGTTGACTGTTATCTATCAAGATAACCAACCGCCGTACTAATTATAACAAACTCGTTATACATAGTCATAACGGCGTGGGGGGAAGGGAGGATACATGTTTTCGTCGCTGTACATAATTTACAGGATGACTAACTACATAACTATACCAAATACCACACAAGCATCCTTAGACATTTATAGAACTGTATACATATTATATAAGTTCCATGCACCACTGTCAGTGGTTCGATGGAAAGTTGAAAGTTAGAACTACGACCATATTTAAAGTCAAAGACCAATAATCCGAAATGGGCTGCACATGTCATTGGCCATTTCATCAAGAGACCACTTATAGGAATATTTATGTGTCATATATATGACATTGCGAATAGCTTCCTTCTCACATCTCACACAATAAAAACCATGATTCACCACCTGTGAGCGGGATAGAAATACAACACCCTCTGACCAACGCTTCTCTGCCAGCGACTGAGCAACGACCTGTGACCGCCATAAGAGAGAAACTCTGGTAGACTCGTTTAAAGGTGGAATACCTATTGGGAGCCTATTTGTATTCCAGTAGACTCCAGTAGTCGTGGCCGTGTTTACGTTACGGTTGTTTATGGCCCTGCTTTAATATGTGGCAGTTGCCATTGAGATGATGAACATGCGCCAACGATAAGTTCATTGACACCTGCGGATTATTTTGGTCAATGCATTCGAACACTCCTAGGAAGTGTAGCATTGCACTATTACATTAGCATAGACCTTCGCTAGATAGGACCCTAACACAGGTTGGGTTTCTCTTTTATAACATCAATATTTGCTCAGTGAAAATATCCAATGAGTTCCGTATCGGCAATTAAGTATCAAGGTAGTGTAAACTCTCAAGTTTTCCCTTGAAGGTATATATACAATGTAACATTAAACGAGCCTAATTTCCTGTATTTTTGACCATTTTTCTTTGTAATACAAATTATCTCACATCAATTTCCTCGATTTACGGACAACAATCTACTACTATCACATAATTCATTTATGTAGAGACTTATTCAATTTCCGGGAACCAAATGGACATAACAAACTTGCACCAAGCTCCAGAATATATAGACCTTCCATTAATATACACCAATACCGTCTTCCAACCGAACCATCGGTGCGTGCAATAAACCCAGAAAGAAAATAATCGTGGTTGTTATGTCCTGCTTCGTGGCAATATAATTCCCCTACTTGCCTTAATCTGATCTGTCTTTATAGTCGCTGGAAAACCATTCCAAATGCTAGAAAACCTATACGTTCTTGAAAGGGGTCAGATTTTAATCCAGATATGTCTATGCTGAACACTTAAAATCTAAGAACTGAAAATTCTTCCCGTTGTGCAAATATGCATTTATATAACTTATATAATCCAATTAATGTTATTTCTATGTAGTTTGTTACTATCATGGCAATATATTTAGCCATACCGCAGGGAATCTATTAGTAATAAGGAGTAGTGAAGCGCGGATCGATGACATTGAGAAGTAGGAGATAGCTATTACTATTAATTAACCAATTAATTAATTAATTACTAGTATTTCTCGTCCTAACCTTTAATAACATTTCCATGATTTGGAATAATAAGTCGTGGGTATTAGTATAAGTCGTGTGTGTAAGTCGTGAGTAAACAATTGTCATATAATTTGACAATTGTCGTACGATGAAATGTCAGATGTCGATGGACAGGAAATCATGACCAATGTATAATTATCCATTACCGGTCTACTACACATGCATACACAGGGACGAGTGTACTTGCGAGTGTGTTCGTAACTGTGTTCGTAAATACATGTGTGTGCGTGTGCGTGTGCTAGTTTGTATGTGTGCGTGTATGTACATGGCGCATGTGTGTGTGTGTGTATGTACATAGCGCATGTGTATGTGTGTGTGCGTGTGTGTGTGTGTGTGTGTGTGTATGTGCGCGTGTATGTACATGGCGCATGTGTGTGTGTATGTTTGTTCATGTGTTCGTGTTTGTGTGCGCAATGGATGCACATACATAATGATTCGCTTCCCGGTAAAACATCGATCCTCATTCCGCACCTTTTGTTTCAAGTAAAACAAACTAGTATACAGTCAGATCTCGTTATAACGGACACTTTCGTTTTTGTTAAAATCTGACCGTAGTAGTAAACAAAATCGGTTTCAACAAGAATTGGAGTATTCAAGATTTCGTTGGTAAACCTATAGTAACGTTTCATTTATAGTAGAAATGCATATGTATTCACGACTGTTGTCAAGGTTAGACGTGGGTTTTTTTCGGTGAACGAGCGCAAGCAGAAACAGTAAATAGTATTTCAACAACATGCACACTCATACTGCCAGAATACGTTGGTGCAAATATTACTTTACCTGAACTAATCTCTATCAGTAGCATTTGCTACTTAGGATTAGGAAAACACCTGTTTCACGACGGTGTCCTAACTAGTTAGGAACTCCTAACCCGAGTTATCACCTCCTAAAGTGTTTAAATCGGCATCTAACTTAGGAGGTGATAAGCTGGGTCATAACTAGGAGCTTCTAACTTTAGGAGGCCGTCGTGAAAGGGGGGCCTGGTACTATGGAAGTTTACACGACGCTCTTGTAGTGCTACAATAAGTTGTAACTGGGCTCCCGCCACAATAGAAAGTGTTGCCTACAAGAGCGTCGTGCAACGGGCACCTGATAAAGATAAACAGTAACCACCATCATATTACGATGTTTTGAGGTTTGCTTTCACAAGTACCTTTCAACTTTTGAGATAATTTTAAATGATTAAATCATAAATTTAGATACGTACAGTTAATGAATCTAACTCTTATGGAAATAGGCCTACCGGTATATCAGATGTAGACTATAGTATTCCAACTTAAATAGGATATGACGGACTAAGAAGACACCATTTACGATCGAGATACATGTGCATGACTGTATGTGTTCATCACTACGTTGAAATAATTCCCCAACTCAGAATAGGCCATACATGTAAATCAGTATAGGCCCTACATGTAAATCAGTATAGGCCATACATGTAAATCAGTATAGGCCATACATGTAAATCAGTATAGGCCCTACATGTAAATCAGTATAGGCCATACATGTAAATCAGTGTTAGGGACACAATAACACACTCGTGCAATACATAAATTAACTTTAACGAAACGTATACTAAACATTTTAAATTCTGGTTTTCTAATTTCGTCATACAAGCTCACTAATGCTTGAAAGCAAAATGTGTAGCCTATATGCATGACTACAACATGAACATTTATATATAGATTACACAGATAAACAGAGTCGTTATCTGAACGCGTAACTGCATGTCAACATGTTCCAAATATGCGCATTCTGGGTAAATATAGGAAAAGTTTGGTCACGCCAGTCTGGTTCATATATTAGTCTAACCCAGAAGCATAGTTTAGTAGCATGTGACCCACTTTATGTCAGGGTGTACCAATAACCCTGATTTACTATTCCAGTGCGCCATGTGAACATCGTAGTCAGTGAGTCTCACAACGCAGAAAGCCGTCGAACACCCAACGACATTGTGCGGCTCTGTGAATACGTTCTATTAAGGCAGAGAGGTTACTTCTTGTGAATGTGTTGGATTAAAGAACGACCTCTGTCAGTTTATAGGCTGGAAGAACGACATGACGTTTGTGCTCGCTGTCACCCAACACATAGATCGACTTGAAAGTGCGTACCATCACACAATAGCCCGAGTCGCAGATCCCGTTCAAGGGTGGGCCATCTGTGTTGCTCGTGTGTGTTTGTGGTGTTGTCATTAGTCCATTCACATTCTGCGGGGTTAGAAACGTGGTCATATGTTATCAAATATGCAAATGTAAACCACAAAGTGCATTTGTAGTGCCCCCATATACCCCCCCCCCCCATCCAATCCACCCCACTAGCTTACCACATTCCCTACCTAGGTTTCATAAGAAAGATATTACGGAATTTCAAGTGTATCAATATCAAGAATGATTATGAATGACTATATGAAGGTATGCACGTCACAGGTAAAGACTTGTAATAATTATGAAACCGTCAATGTGTAGGTTATACAAGTGTCACACTGCACATAAAGACGCGTGTATAAAGACATAAAGACATAAAGACATATACGCGTGTATTCGTAATGAAACCTTCAATGTGTATACTGAAGCCTTCAACGTGTATACTGAAGCCTTCAATGTGTATACTGAAGCCTTCAATGTGTATACTGAAACCTTCAATGTGTATACTGAAACCTTCTTAAATGTGTATTCTGATACTGAAACCTTCAATGTGTATACTGAAACCTTCAATGTGTATACTGAAACCTTCTGAAATGTGTATTCTGATACTGAAACCTTCAATGTGTATACTGAAGCCTTCAATGTGTATACTGAAACCTTCAATGTGTATACTGAAACCTTCAATGTGTACACTGAATCCTTTAATGTCAATACTTCCAGACTTGTATACATTCTTATGAAAAGGCGCATCATGGTCAATTTACGACACTATAGCTACCCCAACCTACAGAGTCAATACACATGTTATATGGTGGTCAAATGCCTCTAAGGGTGTCCGCTGATCACATTAAACGTCCATATAGTTTAATTTATTTGATGTTAAGTGAGATATTTGTATAAGGAACAGTACTGTGAATATAACAGACGGTCAATAATTGTAACAAATTAGGTATGCATTATAGTTATATATACGAGTATTATAATATACGTATTAACGTGTATATGTGTTCTGTACTAATGACGAATAGAAAAGCAAGAATACTATGAAGGAAACATCTAAAAAATGCGTTATACAATGTTAATTTTATCTGATTTCTAAAAATATTATTTGTGTGTATCTTGCGGAACAACAGGGAATCCAATCAACAAGCGCCTATTGTTAGCCTACATTATGGTCACTACATTGTACAGTTGACAGAAGGTTAACCGAAATGCAATGACATTTGAAGCAGAGTTTCACATCAAATTACTCATATCCTCCATGTCATAATAGAGACTTAGCTACTAATGGTCTAAAGTTTGCTGTTTGCCCCTACCCTATGCTAGTGTGAACTTTATGCACTGAAGTCTTACCGATTGCAAAGAGCTAATTTAGTGGAACGGAATCTCCCGAGTGCAAAAGAACGGTGCGATACAGGTTAACATCCTGTAGCGATAATAATTATCTTGTGATGCAAAAGAAAAGTCACAATCAATTCTGATAACGAATGATCATGACCAGAACAGATGTATAGCATCTACCGGTATGGGGTGGGGTGGGGTGGGGGGGGGGTGGTGGAATTGTCTTAAATATTGAAGCCTATTAAGTTTACTCACACATGTAAATTAAGGTCAATACACACTATACTACTAGAGGCGTATTTCGCGACGACAAAATCGGTAATTTACTATTCTGAGATAGAACCTTATCATTTATCTATATGCTTGCACACCAAAAAGCGAAATTTACAACAACAAATTTCGAGAGAATCTTTTGTTGTCGCCGCTCATTGGGGCGACGATGTTTCGCTCGCCTCTGATGTGTGAAGACCTTAATTGACATTATATTCATTCTTTGCTATTTCTATTTATTGAACAATTGCACAATTCTAAATTCTTCACCAGAAGCTGATTGTCCTATATGTCCTAATATATAGTAAGGTCGCCGTGTTCTTTCAAACCGTGGCTAATGTAACAGTTTACTGAATGGAATTACTCAGAATATGCAGAAGCTTCAGAATATTATAATTGCAGCTGTCTGCGTTGTTAGCCGGATTGGAAAGGACGCAAGAATAACACCAGGGGGCCTATACTCGAAACGTTATACGAACGTCTTTCAACATGTCCATGGCCAATGAGATGAATTCGTGCTACAGCAGCGTCCAAATGAAACTGACAAAGGCGACTAGTTATACGAGTGGCATCCTTGAAAACACAAGCCATTATGACTATATATACTAACCTCCGTCAAATACCCTGGGATCACTGCTTATATAGAACTCCGTTTTGGCCGATGAAGAGCCAGAATGAATATATGAATACATTATATTTATGTCAATCAATCAGAGTCCCAATAGACACGTGACTGCTTCGTGGGGGTTACGTGTCCTCTAAATATATCGATTCAGCGTTATCTCCGCCTAGCTTGGATTGGTCGATATATATTTAGAGCACGTAACCTCCACGCAACAGTCACATGTCGAAAACGGAGTTCTATATAGACAGTGATCCCATGGTATTTGACGGAGGTTAGTAATAATGGCTTAGGTTTTCGAGGATGCTATCAAAAGTGTCCCCTAATTTCCATTTGCAATGTCCCCTTTTCTGGTCAATTGTTAAATGTGTATTATCATAGATTCTAAGTTGTCGTTTTGGACCGAATTGGAGTTAGATTTACAAAGTACATGCACTTAGCATACACATAATCGCATTTGTACCTCTAACTTAATATATATTTACCGCTGTAATGTGGGATCAATCTAAGCACGGAATACGGTCAAAGTTACCTTCCACGGCCACTGCCACCAATATGTATACGTCGAGATAATTAATAAATAGTAATATAGATATTAAAATATTGATAACTATTGTGAGACATGTGAAATAAGTAATTGGTTGTATAAAGTAGTCAAAACGTGTTTTAATTGTCATACCGGTATATCACGACAAAAATATACAAATAAACGTTGAATACAAATATTAATATGAATATACTAATATGTAAGGGATTTTACTAGCGATTCATTCCGTATGCCGATCGTATTGAACATCTATATAACTTTAGGTTTAACTTTCGTCGGCCTGGTGGCCTAATGGACTAGAGCGCAAGAAATACGAAGGTTACAGAGTTCGAATCCCGGCAATCAAATGTGTCTTTACAGACTTTGAATATTTTGAAATAATGTTTGAAACATACGTGCATGCGTTATTACATTTGACCCCGTTAATAACACACGGTCAATGTTAACATGTTAATAATGCATTACAAATGTTAATAACGCATGGTCAATGTTAGTAGCATACGGAAAATGTAATAACGCACTCCAGAGGCCTGTTCAGGAGGGAGCGAACGCGCGGGTACACGTGTGAACTCGCTTTAGCAACCTTCATCATTCATATGTGACGTCACGCGATAACTCGCGTAAACTCGCCCTTCTGAGCAGGTCTCTGAAAAAATACTCAAAGGACACATGAAAATGTATTTATCTGATCCTAACTGAACTCTATTAAGTGGAACAAGACCATAACCTCGCTTTCATCGGGCTGCCCACCAGATACCTGGTTGCAGGGAATTATTAGACATATTTTCAAGCAAAAGGGGGACACATGTGACCTAAGTTCATACAGGCCGATTACATTACTTAGTAAATGGATCAAAATGCATTCATCTCATCACACAGTAAATAATATAATTAGTAGTACAGTGTATGTTGAACTCCTGTTTTAATCCCGCTAATCCTATATACCCGGGGTATTTGAAATAAATATCTTAATAAGAAAAAATATAATTCCATCTATCCCTGCAAACATGTCCTTTTTTTATACTGACCCCAATTCTTAAAATGATGTATCAGCCCCTGGGTCCGTTCAAAGTCAATGTGGTGCTGTGGTGCTATGATTCTGAATTATATGTAGCCATATTTGCTATTTTGTCCATCTTTTGCTTTCAGGACAAAACTACGGCGTGTGTTGCAATGGGAGGAGAAGAGCGGGGAAGAGGTAAACTGTCCACATAACTCTAACTGACCATAGGTAACAATAACCTTAACTGTCCACATGTAATCATAACTCCTAACTGTCCATAGGTAACAATAACCCTAACTGACCATAGGTAACAATAACCCTAACTGTCCACATGTAATCATAACTCCTAACTGTCCATAGGTAACAATAACTCCTAACTGTCCACATGTAATCATAACTCCTAACTGTCCATAGGTAACAATAACTCCTAACTGTCCATAGGTAACAATAACCCTAACTGTCCACATGTAATCATAACTCTAACTGACCATAGGTAACAATAACTCCTAACTGACCATAGGTAACAATAACCCTAACTGTCCATAGGTAACAATAACCCTGACTGTCCATAGGTAACAATAACTCTAACTGTCCATAGGTAACAATAACCCTGACTGTCCATAGGTAACAATAACTCTAACTGTCCATAGGTAACAATAACCCTGACTGTCCATAGGTAACAATAACTCTAACTGTCCATAGGTAACAATAACCCTGACTGTCCATAGGTAACAATAACTCTAACTGTCCATAGGTAACAATAAC
>JAUTBV010119720.1:0-29098 GCA_032361325.1 Lepetodrilus fucensis
AAGACAAGATAAATAGCGGAATGTTCCCATTATTCATATAAAATATTAATATTTTGATAACTATCGAGTACTGGGGATTAAGTACACCAGTAAATAACAACTTTTAGGTGGATAAATCAAGCGTAATTACTATTTAGTCTCAGATCGAAATTTGTTTGTCCATTATACAGGTCTATCAACTGTTTTATTACGCCTTTAAACAATTTTCTAAATGGATGTTTAGTATTATTATTGTTGTTGTTGTTATTATTGTTGTTGTTATTATTATTGTTGTTATTGTTATTGTTATTATTATTATTGTCATTGTTTTAATTTTATTATTCTTCTTTTGTTATTTATTATTATTATTAATTTTTTTAAATTTTTTTTTTTTATATATATATATTTTTTTTATTATCATTTTATTTTATTTATTATCCATATTTGATTATTACATGTACTACTTTTCTTAAAAATAATATTTAAAATAATTATTATTATTACTATTGTTATTGTTATTTTCACAAAGTTTTCAAAATTAAAAGTTCTCTTCCTCAGGTCCCAACGGCTCTCGACCATGTTCTAATGGCAGCGCAGGTAATGGCACATCCGGCCACTCGCTGTACGACTTTGAAGCAGTGATGACAAAATACGCTCTTTACTATGTTTACATAGGCTTCGGAGTTATAGTCTCTTCGTATTTGCAGGTGTGTTGTTATTTTTAATATATACTCGACAAAATAAATTAAGGGCATACAGATTTTTGTTGGTGCATTTCTACCAAATTTCGGAGCTTTGGCTTTATAGGAATCTCAGATGGTCTATTTTCGGAACGTTCTTATGAACTTCTTAGCCTAAGAACAATTCTTAACAAAGAAGGTCACCCCTTAGGTGCAGTTGTTCTTCCAATGCATCTGCAATTTCATAAAGTAGACACTTGGACATTCTTTGTTGTTAAAATAAAACAAAGCTAAATGTAAATGTCGAAAAATGCTACTGGCCCTTAGTTAATTTTGTGGAGTATATAATACAGCATCCTTTAAACACATACAATTCTGCCTACCAACTGTCAAACATTTGATGGATATTAAAGTGACTCAAACACAAAATTCATATTAATTAAGCCTAAAGAACTGATGATCCAATAGTAATTGATATCCTTCCAAATGATCTGTTGTCGATAAATCAGCTCATTTTCTGGACAGTCAGTTTGTTTATGTACATAGACTGCTAGGTGAGCATGAGTGTGTGACCTCTCAACCATCTAACCGAGGTCCAATCACAGAGTACAGAATAAATAAACTGCCTGGAAAATGAGCTGATTTATCGATAACAGATCATTTGGAAGAAAATCAATCACTGTATGTCATGTAGGATGATCCGAGGGTCTATTCTTAAAATGTTATTACGATACTACAATAATCTCAATAGTGTTGACAATGATTAATTATGTATTATATCTATCTACTTCATTGGCAGTGTATTGCAGTAAAGGGTAAATTTTATTTTGGATTTTTGAATTTCAGATTTCTTTATGGGCTATGTCCTGTGAAAGACAGGTATTCAGTCTGAGGAAAGAATTCTTCAGCGCTATATTGAGGCAAAACATCGGCTGGTTTGATGAGCACCAGAGTGGAGAGTTGAAGACCCGATTGGCTGAGTAGGTGTCACGTGATTATGTTAACATTCTCCCTACTGGATTAGGCAAAGGTACAGCTCCTTAGGGCATCTCCAGTTGCCTTGCCCTTCAGCATGGAGAGGGTTAATATTGATGACCCATACCCCATACCCCTTCTCCTAACCCAAGAACATCTGTGAATAATGACTGGATGTTCTGGGAGTTAAAAACGTTTAATATTATTCTATTTTGTTTTTACAGAATATTTAGTGATCTCTTTGCATGCATTTGGTACCTCATTTTTTAATATAAAAAATAATTGATTTTTTTGTCAATTTCATTATAAGGCTAATTGCTATAATGCAGGGGATGTGTAAATGTAAATTGCAATGTTCATGCTATTTTTTCACACCTTTCTTAATCGTGTACACTTCTTAGTCATATAATCCTATCGCTTTCAAGATGTAGCAATCAATTTAAGAAATCTTCCTGTTATCCCTACATCGGGCGCCATATTTGCATTCCAGGGATTTGGAGCGAGTCAGAGAGGGGATTGGAGACAAGTTCAGCTTATGTCTGCAGTTCTTAGCACAGTTCATCTCTGGGTTTGTGATCGGCTTTGCCAAAGGATGGAAACTAACTCTGGTTATGATGTCACTGTCACCTCTTCTCGCGATAGCTGCAGCCTTCATGTCCAAGGTGACTATTTGTATATTCTTTAACCAGCTCATATATAGCCTATGGTTTATAGATCCGCTGAACCGATATTTTCAAGCTTTGAGTTAATTATTTGTGTTATATTTCGCCTACAGTGTACTATATTTAAAAAAAAATTAAATCTCCATTTTTGGAAGTAAAAATATTTATTTTTATCATATTTCCCAAAATATAGAATAAATGTAAAGACATACTTCATAAAAATGTCACCATGTATATGGAAGCTTATTTAACACTTTTTCATACTGGTGACAAGCAGAGGAGCCCTATAATGTGACACTATTATGGCAGGAAAAAACTGTTATGACTTATTACAAGTCTTTGACAAAATGTAGTCCCTGAAAAAAACAGTACATGACAAAAAGTAGTCCCTGACAAAATATAGTCCCTCTCATTGCAGACGATTGCTTCCTTCTCCAGGCGAGAGCAAAATAAATACGCTCAGGCAGGAAGTGTGGCAGAAGAAGTGCTGTCCTGCATCAGAACAGTTATCTCATTTAATGGTCAGCGCCAAGAAATACAAAGGTAAACCATGTTGCAGATTGCAGTTGCATGTTGCAGTTCCAAATTGTGATATTTATATATTTATTTGATAAGCATCTTTCAATGTTGTGGAATTCCCTCTGTTTTTTTAAAGTACTAGTAATGGATCTTCCTCTTGTATATTTAAAAAAAAAATGTTTTCCTAATGTTTTCTTTTTACTATTATGTTTAATTTTTATTTGATTAAATTGGTAATTGTTAATGTATATTTAAGGAATGAAGTCAGAATCGATTTGTTTTACGGATTCATTAAGGCAAGTGGGTTCATGTGAGCACATTAATTGTGGTACCATAATTACCCTAATAATTCGAACCCTCTAATAGTTCGAAAACACCTAAATTAAATGTTAAAAATGAAACAATTCCCACATTATTTTTACAGAAACAATATTTTGTACAATATATATATATCACACTAATTTTAAAGTAAACTTGCCCCGACTGGTAATGAAGAACCAATGCATGAGTGAGCTATTGTTTTATATCGCAGTGAGAATTTTTCACCCATACACATGAAAAACCAATAATGATATCTGCATAAATTGAGACATCACAAATAATATCACAGTGAAAATTCTACAAATGTAATTCAAGCTCGGATGCAAACTTTGGCTCCAAAGTCTGAGACACACCCTCACTGTGCCACCAGTTAACCCTAAATCCCCAAGCCCATCCTCGAAAACCCAGGCCATTATGACTACACTAACCTCTGTCAAATACCCTGGGATCACTGTCTATATAGAACTCCGTTTTCGAAACGCGACTGTTGCGTGGGGGGTTACGTGTGCTCTAAATATCCAAGCTCTTGTATTAATGCATGTGAGTATCCGGAGATAAGCGGAGATAACTCTGAATCGATATATTTATAGCACACATAACACACACGCAACAGTCGTGTGTCTAGTGGGACTCTGATTGGTTGTTATAAATATCATGTATTCATATATTCATCCAGGCTGTTCAAAGTCGAAAACAGAGTTCTACATAGACAGTGATCCCAGGGTACTAGTATTTGACGGAGGTTAGTGTAGTCATAATGGCTTGGGTTTTCGAGGATGCCTCAATCCATGCTATGCTACTTTTTGGCTCCAGGTATTCCATGGCTTTAGAAGACAGCAAGAAGCTAGGTATCAAGAAAGCTGCAGTGACAGGACTAGGCAGTGGCTGTACACTCCTCATCATGTTCTCTGCATATTCTCTGGCTTTCTGGTGAGATGTGCTTCTTTTTAAAATATGAATTCTAATATTTTATTTATTTTGTTTTAAAAATATTTATTTAAAAACTTCCAGGATCCACGATAGCAGCAGTGATATTTGTTTGTTTCTTCTTTGGCATCAGTCTGTGGTTTATCACTGCATTTTGTATTGTGCTTCATTATGTGACATTATGTTCTTACTATATATTTTGTTGTTTTATTATGGTTTATTAAGTTTTATTATGATTTGTTGTGTTTTCTCCCCATGATTTATTGTGTTTTATTATGGTTTTATTGTGTCATTATGCTTCATTATGTTCTATTGTTTTATTATATTTCATTGTGTTATTGTTTTATTTGTGTTGTGTATTGTGTTATGCATTATCATTTATATTATTATTATTTTTTTGTATATATATATTGTTATTTTATCATATATTATTGTTTTATTAAATGTTATTATGTTTTGTTATGTTTTATGTTGTTGTGTAGCATATTTTATTATATTTTGTTTTGTTTTATTGTGTATCATGTTTTGTTATTTTATTATGTTATGTTTTGCTTTATTTTGTATCATGTTTTATAATTTTACTGTGTTTTTATATTTTAGTTCTATTTTATTGTGTATCATGTTTTATTATGTTTGTTTTATTTTGTATTATGCTTTATCATATTACTGTGTTTAATTATGTTTTGTTTTGTTTTATTATGTTTCTAGGTATGGTTCCACCCAGGTTCTGGAGTGGCAGGAATCTACAGGACAGGGTGGTTTGTCTCCGGGAAGTGTGTTTACTGTGAGTCACTTCCTCATTGTTTTTCTCCATGAACAGTCACATTTCAGACGTTCTTTTGTGGTTTATGTGGGCATTGGGTTGGGTGGGTGAATATAGGAAGAGTGAATGGGTTGTGGTATAGAAAAGTTGGGGTGGGTTGTGGTATAGGAATTTTAAGGTTGGTGTGGGTTGTGGTATAGGAAGGTTGGGTGGGTTGTGGTATAGGAAAGTTGGTGTGGGTTGTGGTATAGGAAGGTTGGGTGGGTTGTGGTATAGGAAGGTTGGGTGGGTTGTGGTATAGGAATTTAAAGGTTGGGGTGGGTTGTGGTATAGGAAAGTTGGTGTGGGTTGGGGTAAAGGAAGGTTGGGTGGGTTGTGGTATAGGAACGTTGTGTGGGTGGGTTGGGGTAAAGGAATCGTTGCAAATGGGTGAAAGATTCCCGCAGCGACGTAAAACTCCATATTCATTCACTCACTGGGGTAAAGGAAGGTTGGGTGTGTTAATTTTAAACTTCTACAGTATTAATCTACACAAAAATATACCAGGGTTTAAGTAAAACCAGATCCTGAGTTTATGAAACATTCTTTTAGTATGATTGGATGTCCATTGTTTAATTATTTTTGTAATTTATTTAATTTAATGCTTTCCATCGCTGAAGGAATATTTCACCCATATCATCGAAATATGACATGTTTTCATGATGCAGGTTTTCTTCTGTGTGATGGTTGGGTCCTTCTCGCTGGGCAATGCTGCGCCCCACGCTTCCTCCATTGCAACAGCGAAGGGTTCAGCGGCGGCAGTTATCGAAATTATCAAGAGGGTATAGAATTCTTCTTCTGTTACTACCTTGTCTTGTACAGTCAGACCCCAATATAACAGACACTTCCATTTTTGTTAAAATCTGTCAGTTGGTTTATCAGAACAATCATCCTAAACAAGAGTTACCTCCCTTCATAGCAATATACAGGGAGACAACCGTTTCAGTAGTAAGAATAACACCAGCAATACTGCACATAACAATATCTTTATTCAGTGTGCAATAACAACAATAATTGAAGCACTAAGTACCTACAATCATGTACATTCCTTTCCACTTTTCCGTCTCTCAAGCAATTGTTCACTTCTTAAAATAGTTCAGGATGTTACTCTGCCGTAACGTGTGAGTAACCATTGCCAGATCATTTGACACTAATGAGCATTCTTCCTTGTCTGGTACTTCCTTACCAGGTATAAATATGTATATACCATAATTAGTCTAATAATTCAAACAGGAGAAAATAGGGCTGCTCGTTTATAACTTTCGCTGGCTAGGATTTCTAGCCGCTTTGCGCATGCATATCACATACTATCGCAACCGATTAGAATTTCTAGACTCGGCTAGACTGGGCTGGCCGAAAACCATTTGGTACTGAGTAGACTGAGCCAGGTCCGCCGTGGTATTTATTTTTTTGCACTTCACTATACTCTCAAACCAGACAACAGCTAGCCGGCAAAGGCCAAAAAAGCGCAGGTACTAATTAAATTTGTAGCTGGTATAATTATTATAAAAGTACGAACATTGAAATTGATTGGTATTCGTATAATTATGGACAACCAAGTTAAAGTAGGAAATATGGTTGTAAATGAAATGTTAAATAAATGAAGATATGTCCACAAATTTAATTGTATTTATATATATATATTTTTTAAATTGATTGAAATAAGATGAGATCAATTTCAAGTAAAATAATGTCATAATTGTATGTAATTAATTTATGTTTTTTCTGACAGAAACATCCATTAGTGGCATCTTCCAAGACTGGGTCGAAATTGCAGATTGTAAATGGTGACATTGTCTTGAATAATGTGGAATTTTCCTATCCAAATCGGAAAGATGTGAAGGTGATTATTAAAAAATGTCATTGCTGGAAATATACCCCAGATACAATATTCACATGTTCTAAAATGACTACATATAGAAAACCAAGATTACATATATTTAGTGTCATCCTTGCCTTGCTTTTAATTTTAGACAAATATTTCTAAAGAATATGTTACCGGTAATTTCAAATTTTATAAATATTTGTTAACAGCAAAATTGTATGTTTTTAATTATTAATAGCTGTGAGGAAGACATTATATTATTTTGTTTATTTAAAAAAGATGTCAGTTCTATATGTGTATTCAGAAGTTGAAATATTGTATTAAGGATTTATGCATATACTGCTGCCACCAGGTTATCAGGAGGTTGAATCTTCACGTGGAATCAGGTCAAACCGTGGCTCTCGTCGGTGCCAGTGGGAGTGGCAAATCAACGATTATCAACCTGTTACAGCGCTTCTATGACCCTGACAAAGGGGAGGTAATTGTGCATGTTGAAAGTGATTGACGTTATTTCTGAAAATAAAAGATAAATTATGTGACTGAAACACATAATCTGAAAGTGTGACATGAAAATGCATATGAATGTGTGATAAATGTGATTGTGTGACTAAAAATCATAGATATGATTGTGTGACTAAAATTATGGATATGAACGTGCAGCTGGAGCATCCAAGTGACTGGAATGACCCTAGAACCTGACCTGGCCTCGATTTCTCAAAACAAACTCAACTGAGTTTTGAACTAATTTTAAGAAAGCCCATTGATTCAGTGTTGTAACTTGAGCATATGCTTGAGCTTGTTTGTTTTGAGAAATTGGGCCTGATCTCCCAGGCCTCCCAGCCTTTTGACCTACTTTCCTCACCAAATGACCAACCGATCTCCAATTTGACATGACCTCACAAGCTTTTGACCACCCCTCCTGAACTATTTATTCCGGACCTCAATATTTACCTCCTGACCCTGACCTCAATATTGAACTTCCAAGCTTTTGACCTCCATTCCTGACATACCTGTCTCTGACCTCGATATTGACCTCCCAATATTGTGACCTCCCCACTGAACTACTGATCCATGACCTCAAATTGACCTCACAAGTTATTGACCTACCTCCTAAAATAAGTATCCCTGACCTCAATAGTGACTTCACAAGTTTTTGACCTCCCCTCCTGTCGATATTGACATCTGCAGGTGTACCTTGATGGGACCGACCTGAGGGAGTTCAACATATAGTGACCAAATGACCTACTGACCTCTAATCTGACATAACCTCCAAAGCTTTTGACCTTCCAACCTGAATTACTGATCCCAGATCTCGATATTGACCTCACAAGCTTTTTACCTCCCTTCATGACCTACTGATCCCTGACCTCGATATTGACCTCTCTGCAGGTGCACCTAGATGGGACAGACCTGAGGGAGTTCAACATCTCGTGGCTGAGACAGAGAATTGGAGTTGTCTCCCAGGAGCCCATCCTGTTCGCCTGCACCATCCACGAGAACATCCGCCTGGGGAACTTGGACGTATCCAAGGTGGATGTCGTCAGAGCGGCCAAGGAGGCCAATGCTCATGACTTCATCTCTAAGCTTCCACAGGTTGGTATCATGTATAACAATTCCACTGCTTTATAATTATCGTATCTGTGGCGAACTTTGTAGTCTTAGATGTGGGAGAGCTATTTCTTTTACCTTATCTCTAAGCTTCCACAGGTGGGATACAATTTCACTGATGTATATATATATAATATATAATATATAATTACCACATTAATATGAACCCTCTAATAGTTCGAACACCTAAATTAATCGGTGAAAGTTTTTTTTTAAATCCTTCATTTACTTACCATTTCATCTAAAACAATATTTTGTACTTTAATTTGGTTATCTATAATTATAATTATCGGTATATGAGGGATATGGGGTATGTGGGATGTGTGGGTGGAGGGGTGTGTGGGGAAGATAGAGGGGCATGGGAGGTGTGTGGATGAGGCTTGAGAAGTGGAGGATGTCTGTGTATAGGACATATGTCTCAGTTTATCCTAACCTCTTCCAGGGCTACGACACTCTTGTTGGGGAACATGGGGCACAGTTGTCTGGAGGTCAGAAGCAGAGGGTGGCAATCGCTCGAGCCCTGGTCAGGAACCCCCGGCTACTTCTACTGGATGAAGCTACCTCTGCTCTGGACTCGGAGAGTGAACGCATTGTGCAGGTGGCTCTGAATAGGGTGAGGCTTCCACGACATATCAGTGTAGGATAATAACCTCCTCCTCGGTTTTGATCAGGGACATAAACACGAGCCCGTGGTAAAAGTCAGAGGGCTGATAGGCCTGAGGACTTTTACCAAGGGAAAGTGTTTACTTCCCTGTTCAAAACAGGAGGAGTGAATATGGAGTTTAAAGTCGCTGCGGGAATCTTTCACCGATTTGCGACGAGGAGGATGTTATTATCATACATATTAACCGATAACATCAAGCGTTAGGTTATTAATGAACTTTTAGATTACATATGTTATATACGGCGTGTAACAAATGCCAACTTACAGCTATTAAAATTGACCTATGAGCCTGCAAAATTAATGTTCTTATTGGTAACATAAACTAAAATTGTGAATTGTGTTTACAAGTACATGTAGTTTGTGGTCTTTAACCATTATTCACATTATAATGAAATCCAGTTTTACTTTTTAAGGTAAGACTTGAAAACCAGTCTTACCTTGGACATTCCCCGGTCAGGCTCAAGGTAAAACCAGTTTTTCCAGTTTTACCTCGGACAATCACATACATCGGTGAGCAATCCAGGAAACAAGTAACATTATGATCTCACTAAATTTTAGACATCTATTAAATCTGCTCAAACATAGTAGATGCATTGTAAAATAATATCAAATTGAAGAAATATTGACCGTGTATATCCACATAATTAAAAACTACCTACAAATAGTGTCGAGTGTTCAAGCCAATTGAACATACATGGCATGTGGAGCACATGTGCTGTATAGACAGCTCATGCAGCACGTGCTGTTTACAGATAGACTAGATGAATTTATGAGTAGTTTCTTCGAGGACTGCATATAGTGCAGTCGATAGCATGTTTGGCTTATGATTGTTGATTGAAAGTTTAGAGTTCGATCCTGACTAATGTCAAAATATTTTATTATCACTGTAGTATTTCGACTTAGTATTCATTTTTTTTAAACCAAGATAACCAAACAGACCTTACATGTAGGATAAAGCACGATCACGAGGTCTTACAGGACATAGAAAGACCTTAGAGGGTAGAGCAGAAGTAAAAGATTCTCCCTCATCGCACCACATTCTCACTTACCTCCCTTTGTCTCTCTCGCCCAGGCTCGTAAAGGCCGCACCACGATCGTGGTGGCTCACCGCCTATCGACGGTGCGGAAAGTGGACACCATCTACGTGCTACAGGATGGTGAGATTGTGGAACAAGGAGGTCACGACCACCTGATGACCAAACGAGGCGTCTACTACCAGCTGGTCACTCTGCAGACATTTGCTGACCAAGAGGAGAGCAAGCCAGGGACAATCACAAGTGGGTGTAGGGAGAAGCCTGACGTCATGTGTGTGTTGTGTGTGTGTGTGTATGTGTGTGTGTATGTGTGTGTGTGTTGTGTGTGTGTGTGTGTGTGTGTGCATGTGCGTGTGCATGTGTGTGTGTGTGTGTGTGTGTGTGTGCATGTATATGTGTGTATGTGTGTGTGTGCATGTGTACATGTATGTGTGTGAAGGGAAGTGTTGGTCAATATGCTGCCATTTCATACTGGTCCGTCAGTGCTCACGTTTTATATATATATTTTAATATCCTTCAAATATCCTTATAATTTCATATACAATTTCCCCAAAGGTTGGGCCATGACTATGGTTGTGATATTTGAGTCAGTATCATTATTCAATATTGTAGGTTTCACTTGTCACTTTTCAATATTTGCATGTCTGGTTTGATCATTCTGCAGCCACCAATGGACATGTGCCAAGGGAGGTAATCTCAGTGGACTACAAGCAGACGGGAACCAAAATGCCGTCACCAGTGATTCAGCGCCATTTCTCCGTAGGAAAATCTGTAACGACCAAAGATATTGTCGAAGAAACCATGGCAAGTTACTTTATATAAATGTAACCATGCGATATATAAGAATTAAGATGCTCCTACTGGTCTTGGCCAGAGGGGGTTACCCCTTTGGCTCAATCGGTAGAGCATTGGACTCACAATCCAGCATGTAAAATGTAACATAAAGTATGTAATTTGTAAAATAAATCTAATATTATGTCATTTCTTTTATGTCATGTCATACAGATCCATATTTTAATTTTGTCCTTTTGTATGTAACATAAATTATGTAAAATGTAACATAAAGTAATATAAATGTCATATTATGTCAGTTATAATATAATGTCTTATAGGAAGAAGAAATTGTCATGAAGCCAGGATTTATGCGAATGTTACGAGAAAACATGCCAGAGTGTGCCTTTATCATCATAGGCTGTATCGCAGCATCAATAAACGGCTGTTCTATGCCAGTATTCGCACTGCTGTACAGCGAAATTGTCAAGGTAAGTTGATACAAATTATGTAAAATGTAACTTAAAGTATCTAAGATGTAAAATGTTAAATATGTAGTATGTAAAATAAATGTAATAGTATGTAATTTATATGTCATTTAAAATATAAACTAATGTTGATTTCTTATCCTAAAAAAAAAAGATTTTAAAAATCAATTACTTTCATGTTTTCAAATTTTCATGTTCATAATTTAGGGTTACATTTTAAAATGATTTAAAAAAATTGTGATTACTTTAGGTGTTTAATATTTAGAGTGTTCGAATTATTATGGTAACTACGGTATATGCCATCTTTTCATAGGGCTGCTTCAAAAATGGGTGCTGTACAGTGTTCAAAATTACCACTGGAAACCCACTGGCCCGAACAATGATACAAATAACAAATGTTTACAAAAAACATGAATTTCTACTGGCCCTTAGGATACCTTTAAGATTGGGAGAACTGGTCAGGCCAGCAGTAATTTCGAACACTGGTGCTGTATGATGAGAGAGGAAGTATTCTAAAGGAGCATGCTACATTCTATTTGTCCAATATCATAATATTTCATAGGATCATTAAAGGAGCATACTATATTCTGGTTTCCAGGTGTACGGAGAGAAAGGAAATACTCTAAAGGAGCACGCTATATTCTGTAGTCTCATGTTCCTTGTTCTGGGTGGTGCCAGCTTCTTTACGAATATTGTTCAGGTGGGATATCATTGTTGTGTCACTGTTTGCATGGATATAATTGGTGTATCATTGTTGTCACATATTGGATATCATTGTTATGTCACTGTTTGCATGGATATCATTGTTGTGTCACATATTGGATATCATTGTTGTGTCAATGTTTGCATGGATATCATTGGTGTATCATTGTTGTGTCACATATTGGATATCATTGTTGTGTCACTGTTTGGATGGATATCATTGATGTATCATTGTTGTATCACATAATTGGATATCATTGTTGTGTCACTGCGTGCATGGATATCATTGGTGTGTCACTGCTTGCATGGATATCATTGTTGTGCCACATGATGGCTATCATTGTTGTATTACTGCATGCATGGATATCATTATTGTGTCATTATGCACATATCATTGTTGTATGACTGTACTTATATTAATTATTATTATATATCATTTTTATTTTTTATTTCGCTGCATGAATATCATTATTCACTGTACAGACATCATCATTATTTCACTGCATGAATATTATGCTGTAGAGATCACTAGGGATCTTTAGTACCTGATACTATATGCAGATATCACTGCTTCGATATCATTGTTACATCGCTACTTGGATATCATTTTTGTAGCTGAATGGATATATTTTTGTAATTCTACATACTAGTATGCCACTGTTGTAACAACTTGAAATAACTATTCCCTACTCTGGAAATGCTCAAAATGTTACCAGCATCAGGCAGGAATATGGATGGTATTGTTATTTTACAGTACTATTTCTTGTAGACCTACGCCTTTGGCCAATCAGGAGAGAGACTCACAATGAGGCTGCGTCTGAAAGTATTTAAGAACATGCTCCGTCAAGATGTAGCTTTCTTCGACGATCCAAAACATTCATCAGGTGCTTTAACAACCAGACTAGCCACTGATGCTGCTATGGTGAAGAATGTAAGTCATTTCTATTTCCAGTGTACCACTTCAGTTTTATCAGAATTTGATGGATTTTCTAGGGTGTATCTTCTATACGATTGGAGAACAGTTCCATATGTGTGGAGAATTAGGAGGTCCATTGGTAATCAAATAATGAAATACCGGTACATATACCTATACCCAATATTTCTAGGTATCGTTTCTCAAAGCTCTCGTATCCACTATGAGACCATAGCGCTCTCATAAGTGCACGATCCCCATGTATTAGAGATGGTTACGAGAGTCCTTATGGTCTCATAGTAGATATGAGAGCTTCGAGAAACCATACCCAGTTGTATATATTTATAGGTGTTGTGCAAAAAAGTTTCTTTTATTATTTCATTGACTGGTAACAGGTATTATTAATCTGTATAAAATATGGACCGCTCTTCCTCATAATGACAAGACCCAAAAAATAATAATAATAAATTATTATCTAGAGTCTATATAATAAGTAACAGAATCTTGAAAATGACTCAAAGTATATATATGGCTCAAAATATATATATATGGCTTAAATATATACATTTTGGTCTGTAAATGTGGATTTAATTGTTTCGTTGCCAGGCAACAGGTATTCGGCTGGCCACTATGATCCAATCAATGGTCAGCTTGGCGGCAGGGCTAACCATTGCCTTCATCTATGGCTGGAAACTAGCACTTGTCGTCCTAGCGGGAGTGCCAATCATGGCAATTGCAGGTACTGTACATCATAATTTACCACAATTCCTCTATTATTTGGAACAAAAATTATTTAAAAAAAACAATTATGAAAAGTTTGAACATTATTTTTTCTTTATTTTTTTTAAAGATTAATTTATTTAACATTTTATTCATTATTGTATGCAGAAAATTATGGAAATGATATATTTTCATATTTGTCCAGGTGCAATTCAGATGAAGTTGATACAAGGAAACCAGAAGAGAGATTACGAACTGATGGAAGAAGCTGGAAAAGTCAGTAATTAGTATTTTGTTTTCTTTAAAATATAAAATGTTTGGACCAAAGGTCCAGAGTTCAAATCCTGTCCCGGGAGCCCAGCATAAATTTTCGCAAAAGTTACCTTTCTGATGCGATAATGATAGGCTGCACTGACTGTAGAGTGGCAATGCAGTTATCATCCTTGGTCTGTCAGTACCAGCCATTGCTCGCAGGTGTACTGCAATATTCAGCGTTAAGGATGTTGCAGGTTTCCTCCTGTCCTAGTCTGACAAGCTGTGATATAAGTGAAATAATCTTGAAAGTGACTCTAAACCCCAAGTAAGATACCGGTAGACCACAATGATTTGGTTTCATCATAACCTCCTTCATATTACATTTAGTATATTTGCCAGTCCAGATTCATATTAAGGAGCTACTGTAAATATGCTGTGCCACTAATTTGACTCAATTTCTAATGCATGTCCTGCCAACTAGTTGGACATAATTTCTAAATGTCCTGCTAATTAGTTTGACATAATTTCTAAATGTTCTGCCAACTAGTTTGACATAATTTCTCTCCGGGCATCTGAGGCCCCAGTGTGCCGGAGAAGGGTTAATGTTTTATTTCACATTCATGTTGTTTCCTTTTCTTCAGACCTCGGCAGAAGCTATAGAAAACGTGCGAACAGTCCAATCACTCACCAGGGAGACCTATTTCTTCTGCCGATACTGCGACAACATCCTTAAACCATATAGGTGTGTTCATGTTACATGTTATCCTCCAGATTGAATTAGTAACATGATTTCGCTATGGGGCATCTCTAAGTGTCTCTAGCAAAGTGAAGGTTAATAAATCATTAACCCTCTCCCTGTTGGATTAGGCAAAAGCACTGGGTATCGTTTCTCGAAGCTCTCTTAGCCGCTAAGGGACCAGCAATGTATTAGCTATCAGCAAAGAGAGTGCTATGGTCCCTTAGCGGCCAAGAGAGTTTTGAGAAACGATATCCCTGCTCATTAGACATCTCAGGGAGAGGGTAATATTATGATTACTTTTTAAATAACTTCTTATATTGACTGATTATATATACATGTATCTTGAGGGTTGATTTTGAAAATAACAAAATATTAACTATTTTTCCTCAAGAAATTGATTGAGGGGTTGGTTTTTAAAGGTAAATTAACTATAACAAAAATCCGCAAGTAATTGATTAGAAAAAATAATACATGTAGTAGAATTTAAAAGTAAATTAACCCTTTCCCCTCAATTTACCTTATTTTCAGAGAAAACATGAAACAAGGTCATATCTATGGCTTGGCATTTGGAGTATCTCAGGGAGTTATCTTCATGCTGTATGGAGGAGCATTTCGGTTTGGGACGTATCTCATTATGCAGGGTGATATGTCGGCCTATTCCGTATACAGGTAGGTCATTTTTTTTATCTCTTGTAATCATTAGTCAATGTCTAATTAAAATTGAATCTGCTATTTCCAAAGGCAGTATCGTTAGATCTTGTTGCAGAGTTGTAGAAATGAACAAAGATTTTTTTTTTTTAAAGATTATATCGGTGTAATTTTATACATGATTATTGGATGTTGATGTATTTTTGTTTTTAGCCAATGTGTCGATTACACAGTGAATCGATGCAATATTATTTGTATGTATCGTATTTAATCAAGCATATTATTTATTATGTGTGTTGACAATCTGCTGCAGAATACTTTTGCTTTTTTTATTTTATTTTATTTTTTAAATGTTTTCCGTTGTTGTGGATTTTAGTTATGCTTGTGGCACTTATTCTATCTCTCCACAGCATTTCAACATTGAGATTGATTTCATCAGATCTGGTTTTTGTCCATTTATAAATAATATATAGTTTACAACAGAAGCTGTATATATAATGGACTAAATTCATGAATATATTAGCCTAAATTATAGATCCACCCATAAAATGTATCTACGTAACTCCAAGGGAGGCAACTCTTGTAGCTCTAAAACCTAAATCATCCCCTTGGCTCACATTATAGGGGCGTTTTATTTGACCATTCGTTTTAGGTGGCGGGATTGCTTTATTTGCAAGCTAACCAGCAAATTTCTAACCGATTTCGGCTGGAGGGAAGTCAGTCACGTTGCTTTATTTACATTTTTGCAGTCATGTTACATACCATCGAAACCTTCAAAGTGGACCTTATATATACAATATTGTCCAATCTCTGCCAAAATGTAAATTACTGTTTCATCTGATGAAATAGAATGAAATCTTTATGTTCTGCACAGAGATCTAATTTGATGTCATATTTGGAGTGTTTGACCTTTCATGAACTGCTGTTAGCCAATCATATCACTGCTTGTCAAATTCTAGTATTTTGACTGGTATACCTCTCTAATGAAATTAATGAAGAGCAAAAGTACTATGCAGGAAAACCAGTCCACCATCTCCAACAGACTATATTACACCATCATGGTGCTTGTGTTGGTTCAAAACTTGAAATTTAACTCTACTGATTCCATCTCCCTATTCCATATCAGAACCTAGAGTAAAGTCCTGGGACTTTGGACACTTTTCAGTGGTGGTCCTGTTTATTGCTAATATAAGACATGTGTCAACCTATCAATGGCATCTAAATATTGGTTATACCTGTGATGTTTGGTTGCCTTTAGCATAAGAAAAAAAACATGCAACAAAATAACAACAAAATATTAGTAGAATCTTGTGTTTTAATTCCTCTTGAAGCATTTTTCTTCCTCACTCATCAGAGAGCATTCAGACATGATTTTCAAACTACATGGAAAACGTTATCTCCAACAACAAATATATATATTAAGGTATTGTCCTATCTTGCCATACAATCTATTAACTCAAACCAATATGGGGCAGATCAAATAATGTCCATATATTTTTTCTTAACCCTCTCCTTGCTGGATTAGGCACAGGGGTTATTGTTATTTAATTAGGGCATCTCTGGTTGCCTTCAGCTTGGAGAGGGTTAATATAGAACTCGCATGTAACCTAGGCAACACCCCGCTGTACTAAAATATGAAGAGAAAAATATAAAGCAATGCCTCATCTCCAACTCAGAAATAATATTTGCAATCAATAATTCGATCACATTTAATGCCTCTAGACATTAAAAAAAAATTATGACATGTCATATTCCTATAAATGTTTCAGTCTACCATACGTGTATGTACACATTCCAATCATTACAAATTGTAACCAGTACAAAATAAATTAATTAATATTACTTTCCAATTTTCATTGACATCATGCAGAAAATATACTGAGAACGTGATAAACACATTCAAGCATTTACACTTTACCATTCATAAATTAACCACATATAATAATATGTGATATGTGGCTTTGGCAACAGACAATTGTGATATCAGAGGAAAACGGAGAGAAAAATCAGCAGAAGCATGGAATATTGTCATGCCTGTTTAACCCTCTCACTGCTGAAGGCAACCGGAGATGCCATTATGAGCAGTGTTTTTGCCTAATTCAGCAGGGAGAGTGTAAAAGGAGAATTAATCCTATGAACGAAGGGTTTACATGCATGTACCAGTACATATGTTGTGTTTTAACCCTCTCCATGCTGGAGGCAACCAGAGATGCCATAAAGAGCAGTGTCTGCGCCTAATCCAGCAGGGAGAGGGTTAATGATAATATTATGCTGATAGCTGTTCATAAAGAGCATATTGGTGTACTCGACCTTTAAATGACCTTTCAATATAGAGGTCCATGGGTTTTAAACTTTTGATTTAACTGTTGATTAACCCTCTCCATGCTGGAGGCAACCATAGATGCCCTATAGAATAGTGCCTATTCCTAATTCAGCAGTGAGAGGTTAATTAGATCATAAAATCCAGGCCCCCAGTTGTAAGAAATGTTAATGCTTTGTTAATGTGTCATTAAACCTCCATTAACTAATGTGACGTTACGCTAGCTTTAACGGCTAATGACGTCATTAGTTAATGCCAGTGTCATACACCCGAGCCCTGATGTCTTCTTAAAACTCAGTTCAGTAAAAATGTAATCCAATCATAGTTTTTATAATTCAAACATTGTTGCATTTACCATGTTTACGGTCTATTTTGTTGTATAATTAATTCAGACTCTTTTATTTTATTTTTTAAATTGAATAAATCTGTAACAACAACACTTGTTCAACCAATAATGAGGTCTTTATCCCTCTCTATGCTGAAGAGCAGTGCCTGTCCCTAATGCAGCAGGGAAAGGGTTAAATTAAGAATTAAGTACATAGAGGATCTAACATGAGTGGTCATTTAATACTGAATTTATGATACTCTTCGGTAAAACTGATATTGTGCTCGCCAAAGCCTCGCACAATATCAGTTTCACCTACTCATTTAATAAATTCAGTACTGAATGACCACTCATGTTAGATCCTCTATTTATTGAATGGGTGTTTTGCACTCTCAAACTCTATGTTATGTGATAAATATTGTTATTCCAGACTTTTGTGTTTTGTTTTACATATAAAACAATGTGCTACCAGTATGTGCCTTTAACTTTAACTCTCTCCAAGCTGAAGGCAACTGGAGATGCCACAAATAGCAGTGCTTGTGCTTAAAATACCAGGGAGGGGGTTAATAGTACATTTAACTCCAATAGCCCTAAAATGAAAGTACAAGTATCGGTATAGTATTTTCCACACCAAGAGTTGATATAAATACTTCAACTTTGACCTCTTGATATATTACTGTGTCGAAGGTCACCTTATAACCATAACCTGAGGGTTATTCATCCAACTTTATCAGTAATATAATAATATATCTCGATGTGTATATCAATACATATCTACTGTATATACTTCCACGCATGTTCATTCTGGACAGTTTTAGTTAGATTTGAAGGCACGTGTTATGCTTTATTTATGAAAAATACGTCTCCCAAAGCAACAAAGGATGTCATACATTCATTGTAATTGATTGTTATTGAAAACATTTTTAGCAGAATATCTATATCACAGAGAAATGCCTTAATTAAGTATAGCAATATATGAAATATATACATGTGTATCGTCATGTTGTCACGTACATTTCTATTGCACATTTCAGTACACTGGTGTACCATATTCGCCTGTTTTCTCCTTTATTTGTTTTAAAATTATTAATATTCCCTCCTTATTTTACACTTATTTACAGCATTATATGAATAGACAATTATTATTATTATAATTATTATTAGTAGTAGTATTATGTCCTGCTAATGATCCTGGACATTAACTAAACCTCCTCTTTCATCCTTAACATTTATGTATTTAATTTTAAAATAAATAAATTATATTTTAGGAATTTAACATCAAAAGATAAATCGATCAACATAGTAATGCAAAATGCTGATATCAGGATCAAATATTGAAATAATTACGTAGGAATTACAATAATTTAATTATATTTATTTATTTTTAAAGATTTATCAGCGAGTCTAAAAAGAGGACGAGGCCCCGAGATTACGAAACTTTTCTGAGTACGATTTCATACTCAACTCAGAATTTTGTTCATAAAATGTCATGTTTTTTAGCATAGCACGTGAGTTGATCACAACAACGTACTCAGAAATGTTTCGTAATCTCGGGGTCAGCTGACCTGTAAACTAAGTAATTACATTGGTTTGGCCTTAATCCAGAGTGTTTTCCTTTTCCTGTTCTTAATCCACGGACAATAAACCTCCAAAAGGGAGTGGCATACAAGATTAGTATTGTAAAACGATTAGCGTTGTTTTACTATTGTAAAACTATTAGGGTTGTTTTACAACCATAACAATTCTTGATGTCATTTACCTAGAAGATTAGTGGCTCCGAAATGTGTTTGAGTACAATACCGTTGAGGAGATTTGAACATTAGTGGCTATGATGACTGACCAGTGTAGTGGTTTATGTTCTATACATTGCTCCTGTCATGTTAGACTAAAGAAAAAGATGGCAATGGCATGTTTCTTGGTCAGCGTAAAAGTTAATTACAATAAGCCAGTTCAGAGTTTTGAAAACACGCAGAATACGCATTGCGTGTGCCAAATGTGAAAGCGCGTTATAACATAGTATAATGCTATCATAATTATCATTATCACAACCACCAGAATACTTTTCAGTGGTTTTAACAAACATGTACTACAAAATAGATGATACACACACAATGTTATTAGCACTACAGTTCCTCAGACAGTTGGTGTTCAAGTACTTTCACCTTTGACACGTACATGCGTATTCTGTGCGAAGTCAAAACTCCGACCTGGCTTATTACTACCGTATACGTTACATATCAGAAAACAGTAACCTATACGTTACCATTCATCATGTTTTATTTAACTTCATGTATTACGAAAATTTGAGATTTGATATAATTTACAAAATATAACATTTGTGGTAAAAAGAACGTAATTTAAAAAAAATGTAACTATCGTATCAGTATGTTCAAGAACTACGTAATTCATTATTATAAAACTTTAGCAAAATAATGGAACCAAATTATCCTGTCAAGTTTAGAAAATATCTGTGTAAAACTTATTATTTAATAAGCCATATTTGAGGAAAGAACGGTATCATTTTAGTTTTTAATAATAAACATAGCACAATAGTCATTGCCATTTAATTAAATTAGATAGTTCAATTGACTGATTAATGATTCCTGTAGAGTGCTTAACTCTCTCCCTGCTGGAGGTAACCAGAGATGTCCTAAAGAGCAGTGCTTGTGTTTAATCGAGCAGGGAGAGGGTTAAACTCGCTAAATGAATTCATTCAAAGCTTTACTTATAACAGGCATTCATGGAGGGAGGACGTTAACTTGCTTTTGGTGATTATTGCAGATGTTTTTAGTATCTTTTTAGTCTTGCGCTATGAATGTCACTGTTTATGTGAGATACATCGGCAAAAATACCGTGCAGAGATCACAACATTCTATGAATAGTCAGTAACAATTGGCGCCCAAAACTGATGCAAACACACACCTAAATATAGATATATCTAATATCACATCACACTTTCACATATTTTCCTCTCGTCCACGCTAGTACGTTGTCACTTGTCAGTCACTTTCAAGACCGTGGGTAAAACGTGTACGTATTATATATGAAACGGTATTTTCACCCGATCTCCCGATTCTTGGAGGAAAACAAGGTATCCTTTCTCAGATATTGTTTGGACTACTTTCTCTGGACTAATCACTCAGCCTCTTGTTCCCAGCACGAAACTTACGAGGCGTTCAATGTTTGCATGCGTCTTTGTGTATGTTTCCAATAAGTATATCATCTTCATGACAACACACCGCTTGATATGTGAACTTATTTCTTGTTTTTTTCTCTCTTGGCAAATCATAATCCATACAGTTCTCTCGATAAAAATCCGATCCATGGAAATAATTTTCGGAATATACTTTGCATTGGTCGCAGTTTCCGGAATAGAGAAGTATACATAAATCCGTGGCAATCACACGCAACTTGTGGGTCAATGAAAATATGAATTATCAATAGATAATAATATTCACGAGAGTTCTTCCATAGCCTCACTAAACTGTTCGTCGTCAATCGTTACTGCAAGTTTCATGTCCAAAATGTCCAGATTTTTAATGGTCCCGCTCGGAATGAGAATTCCCTGTAGTTTCTCCTCCAAGTTACCGCACTGAAAATCGTCCCTCAGTTTGTTCACGTGATCCCTGGTCATGCAAATATTGAACACGGTTATCCCTTCACTGTCGCTGAAGATCTGCAAGATTAGCGTCCCTCGACCCTGTTCGAAATATTTGATGCAGCTGTTCTTCAAGTTGTTGTCAAACATCCCATAAAATTCGCTCGATTTTTTCTCGAAGTCAGTTCCCTCCGACTTCCACTTTTCACACATCCGCGTTTTACACATGCCGTTTTCTCGCGGCCGGCTTTTGTGTGAATATCGTTTCAGCTCGACTAATTCGAGCTGTTCGTTATACCTCATGGACACTGGGTCCATGTTTTCCTTGTTATCCGAAAGCTGAAGATGGTTATTCCGTCGTCCATTAATGTTATTCCTGTTCTCGTTCCGATGAGCCTTCAGTGGACTGTTTGTCCTCGAATGCCCGTTTAGAGTTCTCTCCCCTGAATTGGTGAGACCAGACATACCTCCCTTTGCAGGGGAGTTGTTGTGTTTCTGCTTCTTTGGACTTGTCGTCTGAGATTTCCGTTTGCTGTCGTGCGGTGGCGACTGCGATCTGTGTGAAGGACTTCGCAATTTAGTTTTTTCCGCGTACTTTTCCGCAGTTTTCCGCCGGCTTTGGAACATAGGAAAGCACATGCACCAACATGATTTTTTTTGTTTAACGAGGTCATCGTCTTCCTCCTCCTCGTCTCTTGCATAGGGGTAGTCGATTATCCGAATGGACTTTGATGGCACGCGGTCTTCGCCATCCAGCATCAGCATGTTGTCGTACGATTTGTGCAGCCGCCGTGGGGTCATCTTCACCTCGTAGATTTCTCGTGGATATCGTCCACTCAGCTTGACCGGCGTGTCGTCGGATGCCATGACCTTGATGGCCTTGACCTGGATCTTGACCACCACTTGACCTTTGTGTCGCTGCTTTTCCCAGTATCCTGATAAAAGAAGGAATAATTACATTTTAAGATGTCCTGCAATCATCCCTATAATTATATCGACCATGAAAATATAAAAACAATATTGTGGTGTAGCAGTGTTTTATCTTGTGACTGTTAGCAAGTTTTTTTGTACACTTCTCTTTGATAGCAAAAACAAGTAATTTTCAATTTTCAATGTTTATTTATTATTACATGCATAATAATTAGCCTATCATATTTTTCTAATTCTACAAAATAATCTTTTTCTAATTTAATACTTTAAACATTTTTATTTTGGTGTTGTGAGATTTTGTTCAGCTGAGATTTTACTCAAGTTACAGCACTTAGTCAATATCATCTGAGCAAAATTTCACTCAAGTTTTATTTTGATAAATTGGGACCTGGCACTTTAATTAATCTATAGAAAATGTCCGACATGGATCCATTACCTGATCCTCTGACAGGTCGGATTCTCTGGGACACGTCCAGCGTACTAGCCAGGTGTACCTGCCCCGAGTGGCGCAGAGCGTTGATGAACATGGGCACCGCGTTGGTGCCGTGGCGCTCCAGACGATGCAGCAGTGCCGCGTTCTGTTCCTCGGCTGTCTTCTCGTTGCGGATCTCGTCGACGGCCATCTTGTCCAAGATGCCATGTTGGAGGAGGTAGTCGAAAATTGGCTCGGCATCCAGCGACTCCAGCAGGTCCTCGTGGGTTAGCAGTTGCTCCGAGAGCATCGTGCATTTAAACGCATGACCTAGAACACAAAGGAGAGTGTGTTCGATCATCATTTTTTCTTTTTTAAATTGGGGTTTAGAGTCGCTTTCTACATTATTTCACTATTATTTTAGTAAATCTAAGGTCAAGGTTAAAAATAATAATAATAAGGTCATGGTTGTGAGGTAAAAAAGATTAACCAAATCATCTGATACAACAATTGTATTTGATCAGTGTATGCTGCACAATATTCAAGAAAACATTATTATTGGTACAAATTAAACTATTGATAATATGAATTGACTTCTATAAATACTGACATCTGGGGACCTATTCCCCAAACATTCTTACAATTGTACGACGATCTTATAGTAATAGCTATGAAATTATTCTTGGGCTAAGAAGATTGTAAGAACGTTTCGAGAATAGGGCCCTTAGGCTAAGAAGTTCGTAAGAATGTTTCGAGAATAGGGGCCCTATTCTCGAAACGTTCTTACAATCTTCTTAGCCTAAGAACCTTCTTAACTTTATCTTAAGGATACCTATAGCATGAGCTATTCACGTTCTTAAGCTAAGAAGATCTTAAGAAGTTTCGAGAATAGGGGCCCTGGTGATGCCAGGACTAATAATTTACTTTCAACGTTGAAATTGACTTTTTTATTTGGCATAAAAAGTGCACCTTTAATTCAAATGCACCAAGCTTAAACATAAAATTTAGTTTCTCCAGGACTGCCAGCTGTAAGTTGTAAAGAGTGTAGACATGGTAGACCCTGCCAGCCTCCAAGATAAGCAAACGTAGAGCGCTCTGTGCTACCTGTTTCTCTGATAACATACTGAGATAGTCATCACACTGTGTATCTTCTCTCTTTTCTGTGTACAGAGGGCACTGGGACACTCACCTTAATCTCTTCTAGACTGCACCACCTTTTTCAATTTTTCCCCAAGACGAAAAACCATTTACAAGGTAAACACGATGGTTATATAATCGTAAATTATATAATGTAGTTAAACTAGCTCAATATATAGCATGATGAACCTATCTCACCATCTTGCAATTGGTCTGCCATTCCTGACCCTGAACGAGGAAACTGATGAGGAAACAGTCAAGGAATATGATAAGGAAACTGACGAGGAAACTGAAGCTGGAAACTGACGAGGAAACTGAATAGGAAACTGATGAGGAAACTGAAATTGACGAGGAAATTGATGATGAAACTGACAAAACTGAAGAGGAAACTGAAATTGATGAGGAAACTGATGAAACTGAAGAGGAAACAGTTGAGGAAACTAACGAGGAATCTGACAAGGAAATTGACAAGGAAATTGAAATTGACGAGGAAACTGACGAAACTAAAAAGGAAACTGAAGGGGAAACTGAAGAGGAAACTGAAGAGGAAACTGACGAGGACGTAATTATTTCAATCCATACCATGCAATCTGCAGTCCGCGTTATCCAGTCATTGATCGTTTTTGAATTAATTATTCTGCAGGACCCCCCTAGCACAGGGAAACCCAGAGAGGGGAAAATCTATCAGCCTGTTGCATGAAGAGCGCTGGTGTTATTGCACATGGATGGCATCAATGTCCTTCAATGTCGGCCAGAGAAAATTAATGTTATGACTCACCTAGAAATACATCACACTGCATTAGTGCTTCAATAGTGCCTGTAATACAGTAGTGTTAATAGTGCCTGAAGCCCATGTCTCCAAGATCATGTGCTGCGGCATGCACCAGGTATTTTGTAATCAAGAAAATCTTTGCCGAACAGCCACGTTTTCATAATTAATATTAATAGGTTACAATTTATATTAAATTAATTTAAATGTATTTATTGGGCAATTTAATTTCATATATTAAGAAGATACTGAAAAGATTACCATTCATACTTCAAAAGGGATATTATGATTCTACCTGTAATTTTCAATTTATGTTGAGGATAATTTTGAAATGAATATTATTATTTATAAAATTGTTGCAATACACTATGTGACATTGTTATCTGAAACAGCAATTATTGAAGGCCAACAAACATAAATAGTTTAACTCAGCAATGAGTAATTTGTCACTCGTATGTGTGTGTGGTAACTTGTAGGATAATGGGCGAAGCTTGACAATCAATCAGCCCAAACAGAACCCCCAAGAGAATGGCAACCACTCATGTCATGCTAATTATAGGCTGGCAATTAGCACCTACATGTGTACTGATCAGATGATGTCAGATTCCAATCTTATGTAAGTGGTTGTGTTGGTTTGGGTTCTGTACTTACCACCTACTTTAGTCTACATCTGGTCTATAGCTTCTACCTACACTGTTACAACTTCCAATTACTGTCAGAAAATACTCAAAATATTACGTAAAAATTCCTTTGTTTCCATGGAAATATTCCAAGTTGTTACAGATCATCTACTCTAGACGGTACATGGAACTACTTCCAAGGCAGAATTAGTCTACTTCATGCCATCTGATAAAAGCCAAGTTGAGTAGACTGGCTTGTTCTTAAGAACCTTGAAAAGTACATGGTTTAAAGATTTTAAATTGAGTATTTATAGTCGTAATTCTTAGAGTAGTTTTACATTACCAATGCTTACCATTTGCGGAAGTCTCTAAAATAAAGTTTGTAAAGCAAATGAAGAGACATGTTCTGTAGATCGCCGACACGCCAGATAGCAGTTCCATGGTGCCTTTAAATCCACCGGCTAACTTGGCACCGCAGTGGTAAATTCCTCTTCAGTCGTTATACTCTCGACCATATCTCATTCGCACTCCTCTCGATATCCCATTCACAGTTACTTAGTATGAACACGTAATCCGAATGTAGGTTCAGTATCCATCCCGCGTTTACAGTCGTTAGCTGTTCCTCGTAACGTTTCCTGTGAGTATTCCGTACCTCACAGCTCGTGCAGCAGTATATTCACGTTCCTCCGAGTCATCCCCTGACACAGGCGAGTCTATTCAGCCGGAGGGGAGTCAGCAGGATTCCTGTTATCTTTCCACCGGAGTCTTTGTCGACAACGGGATGTAATTGAAATACAACTCAAGCTCACGGGACCAGATAAACTTTTCGGTAGAAAATATGAATGTTTCACAACTAACGTGAGTGTCTGGAATCAAGAATGATGTCTCGATGAGACGGCAATGTTTGAAGTAAGGACATGCTTTAAACCCTCGGCAATAATAGACTGGCCCGACGGCGAGTCATTCTGGTGGACACATGGTAATGTTTTGGGGGAGGAAGGCCGGTGATTGTCGAGAATCTGGGGTTGTAATATTTCTCCTGAGGAAATCAAATCATCGTCATGGTTGCACACACTGTTATAGAGTTATTATTTTCATTTCGAGGTACGGATGTACGTAGCCACGAGGCGCGCGAGGTTGCCGATGATTCACGTGCGTTATGATAAAAAAGGATGCTGCCATACCGCACGCGCGGACGTGTCGATTGCGCGAACTGTCAATCGATTGTAATAAGGAAATGTATTAGCCTTGCATCTGTCTCTGAATAAAAGCCTTGCATGGTCATACTTTAATCGATAAAAATCCATATTATTTTTCTTTAACATTTCCCGTCAATATCAACCCATCTTTTCATGATCTCATTAAATTTGTATTCATGAAATTAGTCGAGTGAGTTGTAATCCTGAAATAGGACACCTGAATCAATCGATGACTCATCAGCTCACGCGCCAGTGTGTGCATGCGTCTTGCTTTGTTTGTGACGGGGTATTGTATGGACAGGATGCATGATCTACACTGTTACTCCCTATAATTTAAGTAAAGGATGTAGTTAGAGTATAAAATTGTCAATTATTACGATTTATTATTTTATGTTTTATCCATAACAAGTTATATCGGTGGCTATTTATGTGGGAAGTATAGTTTATGTTCAACATAAAGTAATAAATAATTGATACAGGTTATCACAAGGAAATAGTCATTGTTACAAAGTTCATATATTTAGCATGGTTGTATACCTGCTTTGTGTTAATATGTTCATAAATGTTTCTCTTTCTTAAACATTATACTTTATTAAAAACTATTTTGTTATTTTTAAAGCACCACACACACACAAAACAAACCCTACACTTTTGTTTTAGATGTGACATGTCTATAATATTTTAAGATAAATAGAAAACTGTTATTGTAGACTAGTATTTAATTATTAAACAGTAGTAATTATTTGTTTAATATTCTTTTCCAGATAGCTGATACAAAACAGACAAATAAACATAGTCATTACAAAATGAAATATAAATTTATATTTATATGAAACATTTTGCTTTCTATGAAGAAGATTTTGTTTAAAACAAATATAATACTATAAGAAAATGATGAAATATATCAGTATGAAACTATTATTAGAGACAATTCATATTAATTAACTTTTTTTTTATAGTTAATTATTGTAATGTTCCTTTCCAGGCTAAAACATAAAAAAAAACCACCAACATCAGTTTGTTATGTATTGTTCTCCTAGCTGCTTCACCTGAAGTTGCATACACTTATACGGGTGGAAGTCAGATTCCCTCTAACATAAAATAATAACTTGCTCAGTCTGAAAAAAACCCATCAACCTTGGACACTGCATGTATACTGAATATTTATAGACATGTACAACAATTTTCATCTCTTTGTGACATTTTCTATCTCCATTGCTATTTTAAGGACATGTCCTCATTTTGCCTACACCTCATTTTGCCTACACCTCATTTTGCCTACACCTCAGTTTGCCTACACCCCCCTTATCGCAACAACTTTTCACTTCAGTGTACACCAAGAACACCTGCTTCTCCCTTTGTAAAAATGGACTTGTCCATTCATATAACGGAGCACATGTTACATACAATTTGACATCCAAAACATTGACTTTTGTACATTTTAAATAGTATAGTAACAACTAAACAAGACGTGGTACCAATATACAACACTTAATTAAATATGTAAGTTTTTGAGAACTATTAAAACCATTATAACTTTAAAAATACAACTACATTGTAAAGAATAACAATACTTAATTTTATTTTCATTAAAATTTATCATCCAGTAAATGTCAGTATATAGTTCATAAATAGTTCTTGAAATGTCACTGACGTTTTACAAAGTGACCAACAGCATCTATAGGAATTGTATCACATTTCTTTTGCCATCAGCAAGTTGGTCTTTCATGCAATACTAGTATTCCCTTTTCCACATGCATGCTTCCAAGCACTGCACAAGCACTACCCCACCAAGCATATATCTTGGTTAAGCTTTCAGACATTCACATTCAAAGGACGTACAATGTTGGCTTCAATGACACTATAAGTGTAGGCATAATGAGGTGTTACAATAGTTGGGCCATGCCGACTTTAACTATAGGGTTTGTTTAATTTAATGAGGTGTATGCAAAATGAGGTGTAGGCATAATGAGGGCAAACTCCCGAGTACTGGAAATGTCAGATGACATGTAAACTATGTACTGTTATAATACTTCCGATAGTTTTGTGATGAACTATTTATTTCTAAGAACTTCCAATTATTGATACAATTGATATTGGAATGTAATATTAGTTAATACGCTATTTAGGGTCATTACCTTACCTTGGTATACGTGACTGCAATTTTAAACCGTAACCTTTGATATATCATACATAATGCCAACACGGGATGTTGATAAATACCGGTAGACAAAATAACCTTTTGAAGTCATTGCCTTTCTCATATTCTTATTACTTAATACTATAATTCAACTGTTCTCAACAAACTAAGAATACATCATCAATGCATATCAGTAATGACTCTATCCAGCTAAGAAAGAAGATTACAATAGAGCACGGATTAAATATATATCAAAGTATACCTATTTAAAAATACACATCAAAGTGATGAATAGTGAGTAGACAGACAATTCTGGCGATGCAAACTTGTGTATATATATATATGCACGTATTGTTCATGATTGCACGTGACATGTTACGCTTATATGTGTCTATGTATGCATATAGTATGCATGG
>JAUTBV010119721.1:0-13222 GCA_032361325.1 Lepetodrilus fucensis
TGCGGGTTTCCTCCTGCCCTAAACTGACAAGTCGTGATATTAGTGAAAGATTCTAGAAAGCGACTTTAAACCCCAACGCAAAAAATAAAAAATAAAAAATTCAATATCTTCTCCCTTCTATGTACCTACAGGTTTCTATTTTCCGAGTGTACGAGACTGAGCAGCGTGGGTGGAGAGAAGTCGCTGGCGGCCATGATAGCCACGCTGTGTGAAGCTGTAGAGGCCGAGTATGGCTTCCTACTCACGAGACTGTTCAGAGTCTTCAAACCTATTGCTGATCGTAAGTACCATATCCATTGGAAAATGATTTCTTATTACTTTCTTCAAATTACAATGTTTCATCATAGGCTTGGCACTGAGATTACGAAACAATTTTGAGTATGATTTCATGCTCCTCGAAGAATTGTTCATAAATCCCCATGTAGAATTTCTGCTCAACTCAAAGAATTGTTCAGAAATCTCCATGTAGAATTTGAGTTTGAGCATGAAATCGTACTCAAAATATTTCGTGCTCTAATTCACGTATAGGTGAAATATTCCTTCTGCGATGTAAAGCACTACTTCCTTCAATCAATGTAATTCTCATATGTGAAATTATTTGAAATAATTTAATGACAATATCCTGGAATTATTTCTCCAGCTTCCAAAGGTCGGTTCAAGTCCGTCTGCTGTATTCCAAACTTCGTCTTCATCATCATCTTCCTGCTGGCGCTGGCTGTGGGCATGGCTATGGTGATAGTGTTCCGGATCTCGGACAACACTGTCGTCAACGCCATCCTCATCAGCATCCTCTCCATCATCGGCCTCGGCCTCATCAGCAATCTCTTCACCATCGCCCACGCCATCGTGGCGCTCCTCATCAGTCAGAAGAAACGTGTGATCAGAGCAGCTGAACAGGTACTGTGAAACCGGCATCGTTCGCGTGTCTGTATTTGGTTTTCTTCTGTAGACTATTCTTTGTGTATTGCTGAAAAGATTACTGCTGCACCATAAAACAATAACTCCCTTTCGCTCGCTCCCTCACTCTGTAGAGTAACTCACCATTTTGTGAGATTTTAAACCCCAAACCAACCAACCAATATTGCTGGTAATACTTAATCTGAAGTCATTTTGTACACAAATCACGTCAGATTAAGTATTACCAGCAATATTTGGGTTTATAGTGATATTAAATACCGGTCAGCTCGTCCAGGCCAGACGTTGCGTACTTGACCGATAGTTAAACTGGCGCACTTGCAGGGTTTGAACTGGCGGTCACCAGCAGGTATATCTACCCTGGGAATATTGCTGTAAAGGGCGCTCGCTACCCCTCAGACTGTAAGGTGGAGGTAACTGACATAAACTCTGTGGATCCCCAGAAGCGAATTGTGAACTTATTGAACAATATCCCTATCAGCTAAAATACTTGGGATATAAGTCGTCATCTATGGGTGAAATATTCCCGCTGTGACGTAAAGCATTAATTCAATCAAACCTTCAGATTGATAGGTAATCTCACGGTCTGGACACCACCCCATTTATGTAACATTCCTAGTTTTCTATATGATTGTCAATTGTCAATTCTATATGATTGTCAATTCTATATGATTGTCAATGCCTTCAGATACACCATTTATGTAACATTCCTAGTTTTCTATGATTGTCAATTCTATATGATTGTCAATTATATATGATTGTCAATTATATATGATTGTCAATGCCTTCAGATACACCATTCATGTAATATTCCTAGTTTTCTATATGATTGTCAATGCCTTCAGATACACCATTTATGTAACATTCCTAGTTTTCTATGATTGTCAATTATATATGATTGTCAATTATATATGATTGTCAATGCCTTCAGATACACCATTTATGTAACATTCCTAGTTTTCTATATGATTGTCAATGCCTTCAGATACACCATTCATGTAATATTCCTAGTTTTCTATAATAATTGTCGATGCCTTCAGATTGACGTACTGAAGATGGACGGCTTCATGCAGGCACTGAAGTTGGAGGTGGACCTGATGTCCAGGATGGTCAACACCATGGACGCCTTCACCCAGAAACAGACTCGCCTGGTGGTCATCGTGGACGGCCTGGACAGCTGCGAGCAGGACAAAGTCCTCCAAGTCCTGGACACCATCAAGTCTCTGTTCTCCGACGACAACACGCCGTTCATCACCGTCCTGGCCGTCGACCCACACATCATCATCAAGGGCATCGAGCAGAACATGCGGTCAAACTTCATCGACTCCAACGTGAACGGCTTCGACTACTTGAGGAACGTGGTGCACTTGCCCTTCTATCTGCAGAGTCAGAGTCAGGGGCTGCGAGTCCAGCGTCAGGAGTCGGTGGCGCCGTCCAACCACGACAACTCGGCCAAGAGCTTCAAGGTAGGCTGGGGGGGTGTTGTTGTGATGTTGTCAGATTGCATGATAGTCAGTGTGTGCATAAATGTGATATAGTCATGGAAATTGTTGACAATTCAATATAAATTGGTCAGAATTTCTATGATTTATTGTCGTTTCAAATAGGTAGAAGTCGGGCCTTCTTCTCAATGATGAAAAGTCGTCACCTATGGGTGAAAGATTCCCGCTGTGATGTAAAACAATCTTTCATTCATTCATTCATTCAGTGATGGAAACTAACTTTAAAACTTACTTGCCTGAATAGTGATACAAATAACAAATGTTATGAATTTCTACTAGCCCTTATAGGATACCTTTAGCATTGGGAGAAATTGCCGGGGCTAGCAGGCTAGTGTTAATTTGGAGCCCTGCTTCTTCTTCCTTTTTTTCAGGTTCAAATCCTGTCCCGGGGGCCTGGCATCAATGTTCGAGAAAGTTACCTTTCTGACGCGATATTGATAGGATGCACTGGCTGTAGAGTGGCAATGCAGTTATCATCCTTGGTCTTGTCAGTACCAGCCGGTGCTCGCAGGTTTACTGCAACATTCAGCGCTACGGATGTTGCAGGTTTCCTCCTGCCCTAAACTGACAAGTCGTGATATTAGTGAAAGATTCTAGAAAGCGACTCTAAACCCCAATATAAAAACGTGTACAATCCTTACTGCTTTTTGATGGCTTGTAATGCAAATGTTATGAATTTCTACTAGCCCTTAGGATACTTTTAGCATTGGGAGAAATTGCCCGGGCTGGCAGGCTAGTGTTAATTTGGAGCCCTGCTTCTTTTGATTACATGTACAGTCCTTACTGTGTCTGATTGCTTGTAATGCCTGTTATGTCCACTGTTCAGCACCAGGACTCGGTCATCTCCAATGCCAGTGATGCTAAGTACATGAGGAACAGAAAGAAGAGCACTAAGTTTGAGAGTCTGACTGGATCTCAGGCTGGCGTCAACACATCGTCCTTCGACATCTCTTCCCAGGTCATCAAGAACGACTACTTCAGTGACATCAACCCTCGCAGTATGAGACGACTCATGAACATCGTGGCTCTCACAGGTACAGTTCTTCTTGCTAAATTATTTTCTTATCTGGACATATTTGTATTGCTCCAGAAGGATAATTATTAATGAAGTGTATGACATTTAAAATAAAAAAATATATATTAAAAAATAATAATATGAAATAAATCAAAATAAATTGCCATCTTGAAATACAATCATGTTTCCTATGTTTGTTCAGCGCGGCTGTTGAGAGCGTACAACATCGACTTCAACTGGCACCGGTTGATGGCGTGGATCAACATCATCGAGCAGTGGCCATACAGGGTTTCCTGGATCATCTACTACTTTGAGGAGAACGACTGTCTGGACAGATCCGAGTCTCTGTACTCCATCTACAAGAAGTAGGTCGTGTACGAGGACATTTCCAAGCATAGCCAAGTGTTATAGTTGACAATGTAAAGATCAGTGTATAAAACTCCAGCAATTTCACTGCTAGCCATGAGGACTGGTAAGTCTGAGAAGTTACCCGTCCTCATACATGTTAGCCAGTGATCTTGAAAAACGAACAAAAAGTAACATGACATGCAGGCGTGCAAGGATAAAACGTTATAGCTTGTAAAGTATAGCTTGTGTAGGAGTCTTTGTGTAAGGTATTGTAGGAGATTGTGACATGGGCTGGTTGTAGCCCAATGGTTAGAACATTGTTCAAATCCTGTCCCCAGGGCCCGGCATCAATGTTTGCGAAAGTTACATTTCTGATGTGATATTGATCTGTAAAGTGGCTGTGTAGATCGGATGTCATCCTTGGTCTGTCAGTATGATCCGGGGCTTGCAGGTTTACTGCAACATTCAGCGATACGGATGTTGTGGGTTTCCTCCTGCCCTAAACTGACAAACCGTGATATTAGTGAAAGAAACTTGAAAACGACACTAAACCCCTAAACTCTAAACCCCAATTAAAAAAAAATCATCTTGGAAGCATATCTGAGTATTATTTTATTAGATGCAAAAGAGACTTTACATTCAAATGTTCTCGTGTACAGAATCGCCGCACGTATCCCAGTCTCCAAGGATGTGGATCCGCTGGTGGAGATAGATCGGAACGTGAGGAAACTGGAGGCATTCCTGTCCAGCAAGTCCGGCAACACTCCGCTGCTGAACATCGGCGATCTCAAGAAGTTCCTGCCTTGCACCATCTCCCTCGACCCCTACCTCAGGAAACTCATCAGAGGTGCGGCTTTTAGATATATCATGTTGAAGTGTTGTCAGTCCTACTCTGTTGTGATCAGTTATCCCCCTCCCTGCTGGATAAGGAACCTCTTTAGGACATCTCGGGTTGCCTATATCATGGAGAGAGTTAACTGTGCTGAAGATGGGCATAGTACAAAAGCAAGGTCATTTGGATCCTTTGATATTCCCCATAGAATTACTATTCCCAAATCCAATAATTTAGTATTTATGGTCATGTGGGTGAAATATTCCGCAGCAACCAGGTATAACATTTCCATGGATCCGTGGAAATCTGCTGATGTTTTTATCCAAGGGATTTATTTTCAGCTCCTAGACCATGGGCCTGTTTTCTGCTGAAATTACAATTGACATGTCACTGTATACTACTATTTTCACCACTTCCCAGGCATGCACCACAACGCAGAAGTCAACAGGTCCGAGTACGGCATGTACCCCCCTCCCCCTCCCCCGTCCGCTCCATCCGCGCAGTTCCTGGGGATGCCGGACCAGCTCTTGTCCAACAGAGGCAGCTTTCTGGGCCCTTACCAGCATCCGCCGGGCCTGAACCCGGGCAGCTCTAGCCACATGCTGTATGGAGGGATGGCGGGAGGGATGCCCGGAGTGATGCCCGGAGGGATGCAGGCAGCTATGCCAGCAATGATGCCCATGCAGTATCTGCCTCGCCCCAGTCAGATGTCGGTGATTAGCGGACAGTCACAGTCTGGTCATAAGCCTGGGATCAGTACGTTCTTCCATGTAAGTATTTGTGGTGTTGCATTCTTCGTAATATGTGTGAAAGAATCTGGGAATCGGCTCTAAAACCCAAATTAAAATACTATTGTCAGAAATTCTCTCTCTTTCTCTATTGTTCTCTCTCTCTCTCTCTCTCTATTGTTCTCTCTCTCTCTCTCTCTCTATTGTTCTCTCTCTCTGTGTAATCTCTCTCTCTCTCTCTCTCTCTCTCTCTCTCTCTCTCTCTCCCTCCCTCTCTCTCCTTTAAAACCCCCACCAAACACTTATATCTTATAGTCTATGTACATCATTTAATTGTATATGTATTTACACTGTAACATGTCTATTACAATGAATACAAGTTTGAGATTTTTTTTTATTAATAATTCATTTTAATTTTTTTTTAAATCCATGCTGTATTTTCTTCTCTACAGGATATTCCCAAAGACATCTGTGTGAGTCAGCTGAGTGTGGCCTCTGTGTGTAATCTCCTACATCAGCTGGACAACATCAACCAGGCCATGTTGCCTCAGTACAAGGCCAACATCAGGGAAAACAACATCAGCGGCCTGGTCCTGACCAACTGTGACCTCGCCGAGCTGGGCGGCATCATGAACATGAAGTTCGGGGACTGGCAGCTGTTCAAGGCCGCCATCTTGGTGCTGATAGACGCGGAGAGTATGACAAACGTCACCAACAGCACCCAACTGACTGCCGAGAGTCCTGGGATCCTGTCAAACTCGGGGGGGGTCGGATCTGAGGATCCCGGTAAGAGGTTCAGCTCTGGTAGTAAAGACACCATGTTACCTTCACCGGATTCAATGAAAGAAGCTTTGGAATTACAACGAAGGAAGCGTTTCAAGCGTGTGGACAGTATCGTACAGCAGCTCAGCTACGAGACCGCAATTCTGAGGGAAGCCGTCGAAGAATTCACTGAAGAGACATCAGACACCGAAGAACCGGACCAGAAGGAAGACGATGATCTTCCTGCCGACTATCACAGATCGGTCTCCGACGAATCGGAACCCGTCAGCGTAACGGGACGAGATAGGACGGCATCCAGAACCGAGAACCTCTACCCGACTATCGAAGGCGGTGGAGAACCGATCTCGCCACCAAACCTAGAGGCCATTGCAGGACCGTTCATCCAAGTCTTGGAACACCCGTGTGCCTTGTCTTCCTCCAAGTTCTCTGGCCCACAGGAAACGCGGATACATCAACCCCAGCAGTCTGAGACTTCTTCTCCCACACCAAGTGGCAACTCTTCTATTACAGGGGAATACCATGTTGCCATGTTTACCATAGAGTCAGAAGAATCCGATTCGGGGATGCCTACAGCCTCTCCGCCGCTGTCTCGGCAGACGGCCATTCACGGTGCTGACTTGACGGAAGTCAAAACAATCTCCAGCAGTTCCACGGAAAACTCAAAAGACGATGCAGAGTCGTTTGTCTGAGAATTTATATTAGTCATAATATACATACTTATTTTCGCAAAGGTGGAGATCAAGAGCCCCGTCCCTTTTATTATTAAATTTGGCGGAATCTCGGTTGCAAAATGTATTTCATGATTCCACAGACATCGAGGCTTCAATTTTGTAACCAAATAGATATATATTTTGATTATCGGTTTTGCGGTAATTACGCTGTATTACTTTATTCAGCTTTTTGCTATTTTAATCGGCCATTATCAACCAAAGTTTATGGAATAGTGGGTGGGCAGCTAATGGTGTATCCTGGATATTTCTGTGAATAATAGAGTTGTCATCACAAAAACAATGATTATGTAGCTTCTAGATGCATGTTTATTTGTCTGTGCTAACTTTAACCCTATCCCTGTCCCCGACCAATTGGTCAAATACAGGGGGGGGGGGGGCCCGATCTCCACCTTTGCCCATATTTTAATCAGACTGTTATATTGACCTCCGAGGGAAACAAGATTATTGAGGTAGTATTTTATCCAGACACATGTATTGTTACTATACATTCCATAATGGCTTGTTGTTTTGTATCTATTTGTACAATGAATGAATCAAGTCTCGCCGATAATGTGTATGATTAGAAACTGAAATCCATAATATTATATATATTTTTTCTTGTTATTACTATCCTTTTGCTATTAGTGCTTCTGTTTTTTTCATCAACCTTTTTTTGGTGAAAATATTGCATATTATTACCTAAATGTGATTTTAAATGCATACAATCACAGCTAGTTGAGACTTATTACATAGATTGAATATGGTTACATTAGAACAGTATCCAATCGGTTATATCTCCATGTCATGGTTATTATGAAAGTTTTGCTACTTAGAACTACTGGAGTAAGCAAGCAGATTTTTGGTTGTATGCTCGGAATCAACATAAACCAGCTTATCTGCTTATAATCAGATTTTTATCATTGGATATGTGTCAAAATTCCTTCTGCGACATAAAACAATAACTAATTCATTATTAATCATGTTATGATATTGCTATAAATAGCATCTCCTACATTCATTAGTCTACTCATAGAGTACCATGGAATTGCCTCAACTGTAGATCTATGAAAATATTCTTAACCATGATATGTCAAATGATTTGTCAGATTGTGCTTTTCATTTTAATCTCAAATGTAATCCATTTAGTGATCGCTGAAATCTGTGATTGTATGCATTTAATGTATTCTTGATTGATTAGTAAGTTAAACCTGGGCTGCGTTTGGGCTGCATAATATTTCACACTACACTACATTATACTACTATTCCACAAAGTGTAGTAGTTGGCTAGATGGGTAGAAAATCAGTTGTATTCACGCAATCCATTTGCCACATGCTTTTGTTTTCCCTACAAAACACTGAGATCCAATCTTGTAGGAAAACGTAGCTCTACATACCCGGTAGTACAGTGCACCCTCGGTATAACGCCCTTAAATGCTGGCAGAGTGCTGCTGTAGCACAGTGGTAGAACGTTGTACTTCGGAGCCAAAGGTTCCAGGTTCAAATCCCGTCCCGGAGAGCCCGGCATCAATGTTCGCGAAAGTTAACCTTTCTGACGCGATATTGATAGGATGCACTGACTGTAGAGTGGCAATGCAGTTATCATCCTTGATCTTGTCAGTACCAGCCGGTGCTCGCAGGTTTACTGCAACATTCAGCGCTACGGATGTTGCGGGTTTCCTCCTGCCCTAAACTGACAAGACGTGATATTAGTGAAAGATTCTAGAAAGCGACTTTAAACCCCAATTCAACAAAAATAATTTTAAAATGCTGCAGCTCTACGTATCGCTTCAACGTGAGATGTTGTCCAGCCTAAATGCGGCCCTGTAGTTTATTTGTATCCACTCTCTGGTGAATGGAACTAAATTCAAGGTTTACTTTTTTTGTTATATTTCCTTTTCAGCATATTTTCTTTGTTTTGTCATTTTTGCAAATGTTTTTCAGGGTAGCTACCCTTCTTGAAAAACCGGTGAAATATCTGGTCTTTAACCCTTTTCTTTACACCACTGCATAAAGTTCAGATATTTTTAGAGAACTGACACAGCATCTAAAGCTAAATGTTTTATAGGAAATATGAAACAATTGGGGATATATACTGCTGTCATCCTCAAGAATTAGCCCTGTGGGTAGGTAGGGTCTGTTTCAAAGTTAGCCCTGTGGGTGGGGGTCTGTTTCAAAGTTAAGTCCTGTACGGTTGGGATCTGTTTCAGTTAACCCAGTGGGTTGGGATCTGTTTCAGTTAACCCAGTGGGTTGGGATATGTTTCAGTTAACCCAGTGGGTTGGGATATGTTTCAGTTAACCCAGTGGGTTGGGATCTGTTTCAGTTTACCCAGTGGGTTGGGATCTGTTTCAGTTAACCCAGTGGGTTGGTTCTGTTTCAAACTCTGCATCACATGTCAGTATGATAATTGACATAATTTACAAACTCAATTAAATTCAATAAACCAAAGTGAAAATGGGTTCTTGTCCCAATTTTTTTATATTTGTCGCTAAATGTCATGTTTTTATTGTAAAATGCGCCAGAATTCTAATCCCATTTGTCGTCATTAACCATATTTTGTAGATAGTATTTACATCGATTCAAATGTGTACACACTTTTCATTGTACTATGGCTAATATAGATACCTAATGAAACTACGGTATGTTTGGGCTTTATTTGACCAATACTGGGAGCACTTTCACTCCCAAACACTACGTAATATCCAGTGTATGATATGCAGCCTAATAAAGAGCCATTTATAAATTGCTTTTCACACTCATTATGTCAATGCACAAGTCTAAATGCAGTGTAAATGTGTATGTGTATGTCTAATTTGACCAATTTGTTATATTCAGTGTTTTCCCCAAAACAAAAAAATATTTTTATGTTTATTTTTTACTTTTCTTTTGTTTATAGATATTTGTTTCTATTGGATTTCTAAGATATAGTAAAAGTTATTTCTATTTAAGATATAAGGAAAACATATGGAAACATATACAGATATTATATTTCTGCCATCATATGTAACACACATTATGTTATTCCACTGTGATACATTTATGGTCAGCTTAAGCATGTTAAGGTATCCTTGTATCCTGATCTTGACAATTAATGTGTGATTACCCTTGTTGGTAAAACATTTTATTTTTTTTCCCACTGTGATGCTATCATTTTTTTAACCTGGATACCAATGAACATTACAATAGAAATGCTGATCCACGGGTAGTATTTAGAGTGGAATAACATTTTATGTATTACACATGATTTATTGGTGCATTCTTTATGATCTGTTCTAACACTATGACCATACTTTATAGGGAATAGTTATAATTAATATTATTAAATCACGAAACTGCATCTACTGATGAAACTCAGCATCTGTTATCAATTGAATCATGCATATATAAAATTTGATGTTTTCATTATGATATGTTATGTTAGACTGGCCCCCCGTTCCACTGCACGTGACAGAACAAATGTAGCGTTATGAGAATCGCAACTCCTTAGCACAGCGCTACACTTGTTCTGTTGAACGGACCCCTGGTTTGTATTTGTGAACTGATAAAATCCCAGAAAGCTGAATAGTACTTGGGAGATATCATGTGATGTTACTCCCCAGGCATTGTCAAAACCGGTAATATTTTGTGGCACTTTAAAACACATTGGTAGTGTTAATCCTTTTCAACATTTTTCAAAGTGAAAAAAGTTATCAAAAAAATGTCTGGGGGAAAAAGATTTAATTATAAGATTATTATAAAATGTCTTTCCCTGTGAATCTTGTTAATTATTTGATATTTTTTACGGTGAATGTAATGATGATTTCTTTAGAATACATCAAGAGGCAATTGTGTGTAGAGCTAACCTATTTCTATGCTGTTTCTAACAAAGATAGCATACTGTTTATATACTGTAACCAGTGGTATTCAGAGAGTGTATGTGGATGTCTGTATGATGATGCTCCAAGAGAGGAAACCAAATCATGGCTATATTACTCGAGATAATTCCATATATAAACAGCAAATTACTAAGCTTTTGTGTTTTGTTGTTATTGCAAATACTTCTTATATTCCAAGTCTGTTCCATAATGTTTGATTACTGGAGAAAAAAACAAAACAGTTTCTCATCATGTTTTGATGATCATGGCTATGATTTAGTCAAAAAGTGATGTGACAGTAAAATTATGTATTGTGATGATGCTTTGTGGTGGTGACTCGCATTCTCAAGCCACAGCAGTAAGAAGATGGTTTATATCAAATGTCGATTGGACCTGTTTGAAAGAGGCAAGACAAGAACATACCAACTAGCAACTCTCATCCTGGTCTAATGGAAGATTATTGGGAAATACACCGTGAAATGATTGCTTCTTAAAGGAATGGTCACATTGTACTTCGACTATTTATACTGCAGATACGAGCTACCGGTATCTAATTTAGTGAGATCTTGTCACTTCATTGGCTTGACGAGACGTTTGAAGCAAAGGAGATTAAATCGATTGCCTTGTTCCAAGCCTTGTCCATGTCTCAAGACTACAAGACATTTGTTAGTATGATTTCTTGCTGAACTCAAAAGTTTTGCTCATAAATCACCATGGGTATATAATTTGAGCTTGAGCATGAAATCTACTCAAAATTCTCGTAATCTCAGGTCCAGATCGGTCTCTTTTGATGACATCAGGGGTGCGTTCAAAGACAAGGGTTTGCAACCAGCTTAAAAGCAGCTTGTCAAACTAGCCACTATCTCGAGTTTAGCTAAGCAGCTTACTTGGCCCTGTGCTGGTTGAACGCACCCCAGGTGTTCTTGAATAATGACATCAGCTTCTCCAGTAATGATGACCTTGTGGTGCTGCCACGTCAAACCCATTCTCAACTTCCTTCTCGGTATACTCGGCAGTGTCCCCCAACATCCAATTTTCAACAAAATAAATGCTCCAAAAAAAATATATTTTTAAATAATTTAATTTTCATTTCCATTTTCATGTAAATATATTATTCATTAATACCTATAAAGGATTATGTACATCTATTTTTACATGGATTATTTCCTAATATTATCAAAAGACGGGTGAGTAGCATGTATCTATCATGCCTTGGAGGAAGTAGTACACTATAGAGACGACCACTGTTGCAGAGACGATGAGGACGACCAATGAAAAGGTCATCCACCAGACATGTGACGTCAAGTAGGACGTGCTCGAGATCAGTCTCTCCAGCTGAAACAAAATCAATGTCGTCATTAGCAAAGTCAATGTCATCATTAGCAATATCAATGTTGTCATTAGTAAAATCAATGTCGTCATTAGCAAAGTCAATGTCATTAATTTAGTAAAATTGTAATGTGTCTCATTGGTAAAAACAATGTCTATAAGTAAAAAGAATGTTGTCTATAAGTAAAATCAATGTTGTAATTAGAAAAATCAATGTCATTTGTAAAATCAATGTTGTCATTAGCAAAATCAATGTCATTAGCAATATCAAGGTTGTCATTAGCAGAATAAATGTCATCATTAGCACAATGTAATTAATTTAGTAACATTTTAAAATGTCTCATTGGTAAAAACAATGTTGTCTATAAGTAAAAACAATGTTGTCTATAAGTAAAATCAATGTTGTCATTAGGAAAATCAATGTCATTTGTAAAATCAATGTCATCTTTAGCAAAATCAATGTCTTCATTAGCAAAATCAATGTCTTCATTAGCAAAATCATTGTTGTCATTAGTAAAATCAATGTCATTAGTAAAATCAATGTCATCATTTATAAAATCAATACAGGGCTATTGGTATGTTGCTATCATAGCGCTACGAGAGTGGTAACCATGTTATTATGGGAGTTATGACACTTGTAGAGCTACAGTCGGTCTGTCAAACAGGACCCAGTACAGCAGTGTATGATATTTCGATGTCCAAGTCAAGGCTAAAAGTCCAATAAAACATGCCCCTCACCTGTGGTGTCAATGTAGACGCTACTGTGACGTCCTTGGTTGGGCTGTTGCTTGTGTTGATTGAGCACCGTAATCTGTTGTAGAGGACAATATATGTTGCCAGGAACAATCTTTGTAAATATGTCCTACATACACTCTATTAGCATGGCTGGTGGGGGTGGAGGTGTGGTGGAGGTGGGCTTTGGAGGTGGGGGTGGGGGTGAAGGTGGGGGTGGAGGTGGAGGTGGAGGTGGAGCAGTGAAAGATACCATGCCCTCCTAGCACTTCATAACATTTCGTAGAAGCGCAATGGAACAATGCTTGGACTCTGAAGCCAAAAGTCCTGGCCCCGAGATTACGAAACTTTTGTGAGTACGATTTCATACTCAACTGTTCACAAAACGTCATAGTAAACTCAGGCTATGACGTCACATGACGTTTTATGAACAAAATTCTGAGTTGAGTATGAAATCATTCTCAGAAAGTTTCG
>JAUTBV010119731.1:0-13222 GCA_032361325.1 Lepetodrilus fucensis
TGACCTTGTCCCCAATAGAGAGACTAAGCTGATTCATAATATCTTTTGGAAAGCGTAACCCCTGAGAATTGCCCCATGTTGAGATGGTTGCTGTCATGATGACTCCTTTATAATGTATATCCAAAGTATATCATAAAGTGAGAGGAGATGTCAATTTAAGTTAATTGTATATGAATTGGGAGATATGCTATTTAGTTAAACTTTCTATTTTCTCTATCCAAGCCCTAAATCTAGGTGCTTTTTCAAGAACTTTTTGTAGTCCAACTTCTTCAATAATACTATAACCATGAAATACTTTATCAAAAGCTTCATCATAATTATCAAAAAATTTAATCATTCTTTTTGAAGGAGCTGTCTCTTTTGAATTATTTATCTCTTCAATATTGCCATTAAAGGTGTTAATGATAGTTTCCATATCTAATTGTGCTTGTTGATTAGAAAAATACTCTTCATAATAAGAAGGTTCACTAAAAAGTAGTGTTTCAAATTCATACTTTTGAATATAAGGAATAAATTTTCTATCACTAAACAGTTCACTCATCTTTTGCTCTAACTCATCAGCTGTTATAATGCCAACACCATCAAAACCATATAAATCATAAAAGGTTGTTACATAATCAAAACTTGATAAAAGTTTTGTGATTTCACTCTTTATTCTATCTAAGTTAATACATCCACCCTTATGTTTTACTCCACATTTTTCTCGTTTTGTTGTAACAATTATGGGGATTAATTGAATCCCTTTTTGTAAAAAATGTGATGCTAAGATTTGCTTACAAAACTCATCTTCAGTCTGTCCTTCTACCGATATAGCTACTCTAATCATAAGTTGGGACTCCACCAATTAGATTCTTTTGCCAAATATCCCCAAGACTATACTCTTCTAACCATTTTTCATAGTCTTCTGGGTTTAGTCGTTTAAATTCTGAATGGTTATCTACTCTGTCTACTACAATTAAATCTTCAATATTAAATTCATCAGCTAAAGTAACTGATTGAGTTGATGCGATAATCTGTGTTTTTCTTGATACTTTTCTAAACATGGAAGCCAAAAGTTTTAGTGCAAATGGATGAAGTCCAAGTTCAGGTTCATCTAAAAGAATAATGGTTGGCAAATTAGGTTGCAACAGTAGCGTTGTCAATAAAATAAATCTTAATGTACCATCAGATAAATCATTCGCATCAAAATATTCATCTGTTCCTTTGTGTTTCCATTTTAGTTTTATAGTATCTCTATTATTTATCTCTTCCTCTAAAATAAAATCATGAAAAAAGGGAGCTACTCTTTGGATTGTTTTGACAATTTGTTTATATGATTTTGGATTATATTCTAAAATGCACTTTAAAAAAGCTGATAAATTTGCACCATCTGGAGATAAAATTTTACAATCATTAATGTTACAAGTTTGTTTTACCTTAGCTGTTATACTCGTATCATGAAAATGGTAGACTTTCCAATCTTGTAAATTTTTAATAATATGTCTAGATATTGAGTGAAAGTAGAAACGGGTTAATTTAGGTAATTTAGATTCAGATTCTCCACCTTTTGCTAATTTCTCCTCTTTTGATTCATTCTCATTGTTAAAATAGACTATCTCTTCTTTAAAAATCAATCCATCATTATTATTTGGAATCAAAGTACAATCATATTGATTTGGAGGAAAGTGTAGCGAGAATTGAAGTAAATCTGTTTTTTTTATACCAAAATGAACTATCTTATTTGCTCCACCTTGCTGTGCTATATAAAGTTGTAAATCCTTATCAACTATCTTTTTCATAAATTTAAAGAAACCGATAAAGTTACTTTTTCCAACACCATTTGCACCAATAATAATATTAAGTGGTCTCAACTCTAAATCTAATGATTTGATAGATTTGTAGCCATTGATTTTTAGTTGAGTTAAGTGTCCTAAAGTTTCAGCCATTATCTTCTCGTTATTTTTTATTTTATTATATCAGAAATAGCTTGTTACTCCCTAATCTCCACCTCCCCATAAACAGGCAACTTAGCCAACAACACTTCACTACCGACTGCAATAGGTGTGGTTGGGCATGGGGTTATCATGCTCTTCGCTCCTTGGCTCATAAGGGTCATTACCTTTGAAGCTACAAATTTACTCTCGACATAAGTCATAACAAAATCACCATCTATTTTGTGTAGTAGCGTGTTGTTTGGGACTACACAACCCTCTTGATGTTGAGCCAACACCTCGATGTTTAGCGTAGCACCCAAAGGCAGATTTAGTTTTTTGTTCAGCTCTACTTCGGCTTGAACTAGACCCTGTTTGGCTTGGGTTAAAATCTTTTTTACTTTACCTATAAGCTCACCGTTACTGTATATCTCTTGAGCTTTCTGAACAGACTCTTTTCCTGCAACAAAGGAGAAAACCAGTTTTTTGGTTCCGTTACTCATGGTCAAAATGGGTTTACCTGCTACTGCCAAGTCGCCCTCGTACATGAGTAGTGAGTCTACCTCTCCAGCAAAAGGGGCTTTTATGCTAAGGTAGTTTTTCTGCTCTTTTAGTTGAGAAATCTTCTCTCTACTTGCCTTAATGGCAGAGCTTTTTCCCTGCATAATGACTCTTGAAGTATCTACTTGCTCTTTTGCCAAACCACCCACTTCGTAAAGCTTTTGGTTACGGTTGTAGATTTGTTTTGCTAAGGCAAGGTCATTTTGCTGTTGTGCCATGGTGGTGTTTAGAAGAGCAATGTTCGAGTTGATGTCACTCTCGTCAATGGTTGCCAAAAGCTTACCCTTTTCGACCCATTGAGACTCCTCTACAAAAACTTTTTGAATGTACCCTGCCATTTTGGTTGCAACTCGAATGGTTTTGTCTGACTGCACCACAGCTAAAAAGGGTTGAGTCTCTTTCATAATGCCCATTTTGGCTTGGGTGACAGAGACAGTGAGGCTCTTCTTTTGAGGAGCTGGTTCATTTACTATCTCATCTTTTCTCTTCTCCATCAGCCCTTTGGCTTTAAAAGCAACACCAGCTAAAATAACAAGTGCTATCAACCCTATAATAATTTTTTTCATCTATCTCTCTCCTCTTTCTAGTAAGTAGTCTAGGTAAAAGACCCCATTTTGGTAAGCGTATTTACTCTGAATCATCTGTGACTTTGCCAGTTCTGTTTTGGACTTGGCTAACAGTAGGTCGTTTAGGGTGGCGACCCCTGCGTCGTATCGTGCCTGTTCTATGGTTTCACTCTCTTGCAGTAGAGCATATTGAGAGTGTGTGGTTTCATAGTTAGCAAGAGCTGTCTCTATCTCATTTTTGGCTTTGGCAAAGAGCTTTCTAAACCCTTCGGTAGTAGCATCACTCTGAGCTATGGCTTGAAGTTTGGCTATTTTGGCTTGTTGAACCTTTGCTGAACTTGTACCAAAATCAAAAAGATTCCACTTGACATTTACAGCTATTTGCCAAAGCTTCTCCTCTTCAAAAGGGTCTCTCTGGTCAAGGTCAAAATTGTGTCCAGCGTAAGCATTTAAGCCCACTTGTGGCTTGGTTGAGGCTTCTACTTTTTTAATAACCCTATCCCCTTTTTTTACCTCTAACTTCTGTAGCCTGAACCGTTCTAAGCTCTCTAGGTTCTCTTTATTGTAAACATCACTCGAAGCCATTGGTTCAACCTCTAAAGCTTCAAGCTGGTCAATATTTTCAAAGTGCGTCAAAGCAGAAAGGCTCTCTTTTAACATTCGTAGAGAACTTTTTGTTTTAAGCACACTCCCTTTAGCTTGGGCTAGGTCATTGTTGGCTTTTAGTAGCTCTATTTTGGCTCGTTTTCCAAGCTCTACCCCATAGCCAATCTTCTCTGACAGCTCCTCCAATGCACCCACATACCCCTCTTGTGAACGCTCTAGCTCTTGGAGTGAAAGTGCCGAAAGGTAGAGAGAACGAATGTTGTAAATAAGCTCTTCACGGCTTAGTTTTTTTCTGCTCTTTTGCATCTGTGAAGCGATATTATCAATACCAATCTGCTCCTCTAACGCTCCACCTGTAAAGAGTGGCACGGTGTATTGAATACCCGTAGAGAAGAGGTCTTTAGTGGTATCAACCGAACTTGTAGGCGAAAGTGAAGAGGGAACAATGGGAGCTAGTGTTCGTGGCAGGTTATAGTGAGTGTAGCTTCCTACCATATCGAGTTCGCCAAATCTTTTGGCTTTACTTTCTGCTTTTTTGGCTTCCATCAGCTCTATCTGTAGCTCTGTTTTTTTCATGAGTGAGTTGTTGTTGAGTCCACTCTCTATTAGTTCAGAGAGGGTAGTAGCACTCAGAGGTATGGCTAGTAAAAGTGTGATTAGGGTCTTAGAAAATGGCACAGTTACTCCTTTATAATTGGAGTAATCATATCGAATAGATATTAACTGTGTGTGAATTAAGAGAGTGAGTTGCTCTCTTGGTCTCTATTTATCTAAATTCTCATCAATAAGTGAAAAAACCTTCTCCATCTCTTCGCCCTCTATGGCTCCTGTATGGCTGTAAAGTAGTGTTCCATCTTTTCCAAAAACCAATATATTGGAAGCATCATCTGCCAGTTCCCACTCTGTTACCAAATATTTTGTTTTATCTTTAGCATAAGTAGTATTTGGAAATTTCTCCTGTTTATCTTTAAGCTTTTTCTCTATGGCAAAGTTGGGTAGCCATGTCGCTTTAAGGTTAATGATAGCCACCGAGCCATACTTCTCACGGTCATAATTTTTAGCATGAAGGGCATCTATAAAAGCTTCATTGTCCCCTTTTTTGTCAGGGTCAACATAAAAGAGTACATGAACTTTATCTTTTAGAGTGCTAGAACTCCATGCAGAACCATCTACTAGCCCACCATTGTCACCATCTAGGGTTACATCTTTAGGAACCTCTCCTACATTAATAGCAAACGTTGTTAGCGTTGTTAGCAGTAGTGTTGTTAAAATCTTTTTCATTATTTTTTCCTTTTTGGTTAAGTTACAACACCATTATAATTAAAATAGATGAACGCTATGTGAACTAAATATTCCTGCATTAAAATTAAAATTTTATAAATAATAATTATTATTAAACAAATATTAACATATTATTCATGTAGGGTTCATATTGAATATTTATAATGCTCAGGTTTATAATCTAAGGTTATTATATATATAACTATTGATTTAAATATGATAGTTTATTTATATTTCAAAGGTAAAAAGAATGAATAAAATACTCTTTAGTATAGTTACAATAACAGCACTATCTTCTCTTGTTGTTGCCCAAGAAGCAACCAACGAGGAGTTACTTAAAAGGGTTAAAGCACTAGAAGCTCAACAGACAGAATCAAAACCCTCCTATGCGACAAAAGGAGAAGGTGGTTCAGAGTATGGAAAATTAATCATTGGTGGAGACTATAGATTTTCAGTCGATAACCTTAACTATGATTTAGCAAATGGTCAAACAGCTAAAAATGATTCACTATTAACCAACAGAGTATGGTTAAACTTTAGCTATAAACCAAATGAAAACATTGACTTTAATACCAAACTAGCATTCAATAAAGTTTTTGGACAACCTGCTGTCTATGCTCCTGGAGGGAAAGCACCATTTGATGGATTTGATTGGGTTGCTTCTACTACCAATACAGATGATGAACTAAGGGTTAAAAACGCCTACATAAACTACCGAAACGATAGCTTTTTAGGGACAAATATCCCTTGGGATTTTGGTGTAGGAAGACGGTCAACATCTTATAATAAATTAAATAGCCTTCGTGATGATATGGCACCAAACTCTCCATTAGGACATATTGTATCTGCTGAGTTTGATGGTGGACACCTAGGGTTTAAACTTGGAGATGCTACAGGTGTTTCAGGTATGAGCCTTAAACTAGCAGCAGGGCGTGGTGCTAGTTATGTAATGCCTTCTCTATCAGCAACACCAGATGCAGACTGGGGAAGCGACATCAATATGTTGGCATTTAACTTTGTACCTTATGATGATTCTGTTATACATACAGAGCTTCAAGCGATGCACATTACAAACCTTATAGATATTCAAAATGGAGGATATGACCAGCAAGGAGCATTTAACCCTGCTAACTTTAACCCTGCATTTGATGTGGTTGGTGATATGTACCTAGGTAGTTTTATGACAAGCTATAAACTCAATAACGATGCCATGCTATTTGCATCTTATGCTATGAGTAAGTCTGACCCAAAAAGTGGTAAAAATATGTTTGGAAGTACAGACAATGAGACAGGAACAAGCTACTGGTTAGGTGCTCAGTGGAAATGTCAACTAACAGACAATGCCAAAGTGGGAGTAGAGTTTAACCACGGAGACAAATATTGGCGTTCATTTACCTATGCAGAAGATACAGTTGCAGGGTCAAAAATGGCAACAAGAGGTGATGCGTATGAAGCATACTTTACCAAGCAGATAACTGATGGGTTAAGCTTTCAAGCACGTTATACTATGATGGATTATGACTATACAGGAAGTAACGGTTTCTTCGGTAGTCAAACTGGTATGCCAATGAAAGTTGCTGATGTCAAAAATGGTATGGCAAATACCGATTTAGCAGCAGCAGTTGTTGATAAAGCTCAAGACCTTAGATTCTATTTACGATATAACTTTTAGATTATAACTTTTTAGATTATAATTTTAAAGGGTGAACCTAATTTACTAGGTTCACTACTCTTCTAAAAAGAGTAATTCATATTTGATTCATAGAGACTTTATATAATAACCAAACTTAAGGAGTCTCTACTCATGAAATATCAACGCTTTGTCTCACTCTCTGCTGGACTCTCATTTATTATTATTTTTATATCAAGTGGGGTTCTCTACTTTATTCCAGACCGAGGAGTAACAGGCTGGACTGCTTGGAGCTTTTTAGGTCTTGACAAACAGCAGTGGGATAACCTACACATTAACCTAGGTATCTTCTTTTTAGTTATGATAGTCTGGCACATCTACTTTAACTGGAAACCAATCAAAAACTATCTAAAGGTAAAAAAAGAGCTTAAAATCTTTACCAAAGAGTTCAATATAGCTCTTATATGGACAACTATTTTTACAGTTGGAACCATTACCATGACCATACCTTTAAGCATATTGGTAAATCTGGGAAATGGAATAAAAGCAAAAAATGCTCTTAATGATGGCAATCCACCATTTGCCTATGCAGAGCTGAGTTCTTTTGAAGATTTCTGTACCCTCACACATATAGACCTCGATGATGCAATAAAAAAACTTGAAAAAAAAGATATAGAACTAGACTCAACAAAAGAGCTTCTTAAAGATATTGCTTCAAAAAACAGCATCTCACCTAAAGCTATATTTTTAACCATAAAACCTAAAAAGATGCGTCTATCTCTCCCCTCTGACATACCTGTAGGCATAGCACATAAGTCACTAAATAGATTAGCACAAGAGTATAATATTGATTTAGAAAAATTTCTAACACACCTAAAAAGCTATGGTATTGAGGCAAATCGAGAGAAAACTTTTAAACGTATTACCAAAGAGCATAACTTACACCCTGCAACACTCTATAATATGTTGTTAGCATCGCAATATTGAGAAAGTTGTAACCCTCCCTCATCATAAGGGAATATCGAGAGAAAGTAGATAAGAGGAAGAGTTACATGGAGAGAGTACTATAGAAGTATTAACCCTATGTTAATTTTTATGCATTCCTTTAAATCCTTGTTGAGGATAATTTTCAAACATCCAGTTAGCAATAAGCTCTAACTCTTCAGGCGTTACATTACCCTTTTGAGAAGGCATTAAACCAAAACGTTTAATCTTTTTAGGCATACATAACGCTTTTGACTCTTCTGGATTCATTACGTAATCTTTTATAAATGCCACACCTGCACTCTTTTCGCTATGTCTCATTTTGAGATGTCTCATCACACCATTAAGTGCTGGAGCAACTACTGTTGTCTTATCTTTTGGTTTTCCTAGGGTATGACAAGTAGCACACTTCTGAGTAAATAGCTCTTTGCCTTGAGTAGATGAAGTAGATGTTTCACTCTTTTGTACCATTTTTTGAGCTTTTGGCTTCATAGTTGCTAGTTTTAAAAGTGTTTGAAACTGCTCAGGAGAGAGAACATTTTGAATATCATAGATACATTTTAAATGGGCTTTGGTTAAATCTGTACGAAGTTTAGAGATTTTATCAACCAGTTCAAATTGACTCTTAGGTGTTTTATGCTCTTGAACCATTGCTTTAGCCAACTCTTGCTCCATCGCTTTTATCTGCTTTGCTACTTTTGCAGCTGCTGGAACGGTGCTATTTTTCATCTTAACAAGTTGGTCAAGTTGCTCTTTAGAGAGGTTGAGTTTATCACTCTCTGGGTGAAAGAGTGAAACACCTACCAAGAAAGGTAGGTTTTGGTTAATCATAAAGTAATCTTTTGGAAAAGCCTCTTTTTTGGCTCGATAGTAAGGAGATTTTTCACCTGCCATCTGAGCCAATTTTTTAGCTCCTTCACCCATTTGCATGTTTGGTTCGGCAACAAGTGTTGAACTAAGGGCTACAGCTAGAGTAGTAAATAGTGCTATTTTTTTCATTATAAATCCTTTTTTAATTTATAAAAGGATTCTAACACTACATTGTTAACCCTATGTTAATTTTACACACTTACTTTCTTCCACGACCTTGACCGTTTCCATTTCCGTTTCCATTACCATGAGACTCTTCTGTTGAACCTTCACCCTCTTCCGACTCATGGTCATTTGTTGGGTAAACACCCTCTTTGTTTGTAAGAAGAGTATCACCCTCTACAAAACATCCATTGGTTACACCAGCTTTTTTAAGACCTTTATCGAATGCCCAGTAGTGGTTGTAACTTCCTTTTCTAAGTACATTAAATGCATCTACAATATCTGTAGCTTTTGATGTCTCTGCCATAGTAATGTACTTATCTAAATCTTCTACATCTGTAACTTCTACCATACATCCAACCATTAGAGCTTCTGTTTTAGAGACAATACCTTTTGCATATAATGTATCATATAGTGATTGAATCGCTGGAACATCATACTTACCACTTGGCATATCATTAATTTCTACATTTTGTAAATTTAAAGATTCTTCTACATTGGTCATATCGGTTGCAGTAAGTTTATATTTTTTGACAATATCTTGAACAATTCCAATATGTTTTATTTCTGACTTTTCAGAGATGTTTTTAAACTGTTTAATCTCTTCGGCACTCTCTGTTGCATGGTACTTATAGAGGTTTTGGTAAACATCATAAGCCAAACGCTCTTCGTTACCCATATAAGCTAAAGAGTTTTTTAGTTCAGGAGTAAGTGTTGAAAGTGGGTATTTAGACAAGTCAAATCCATCACCATGAGACTCTTCACTGCTGTTGTTATCTTGATTGTTTTCATTATCTTTTCCACCATTTCCGTTTCCATGTGACTCACCACTATTAGTCTCACCTACTGGCTCACCTTCATGCCCTCTGTCTGGTCTTTTACCTTCGTTCCACTCTGTTTGACTGTTGTCAAAATGTTCTTTTGCATCACTATCTTTAACATCTATATGCCCATCATAGTCACTATCTAATGCATGTTTATCACCACTATCTATAAGGTCAATCAGACTGCTCTCATTATGGTCATGAATAGATGTCTCTTTAATATCTTTTAGGTCATCAACTACTGTTTGAGGAATAGTAATACCATTAGAGGTATTTCCATCTGCATCTAAAGTTTGAAGTGTTCTAAGAAGTAGAGTCTCTTTTGCTTCATCACCAGCTGTTAATGTTTTTGGTGTTACAAGTCCCTCTTCTGTAGGAGCCACTTCACCTAAAAGTAAATTACCAATATAGAGTCTTACTTTATCACCATTTTTGTACTGGAATCGTCCAAATTTATCTGTTGTTCCATGCAGTCCAGAAGTTGAGTTATAGTCAACACCTTTTACTGCTGAATCTATAAAGTAACCTGTTAATGCCTCTGTATTATCTGAAGATGAGCTACTTCCACACCCTACTAAAAGTGCTGATGCTACCAATGATACTGTTCCTAAAGCTAATGTTCTTTTCATGTTTATATCCTTTAATTTTTATTCTTTGTTTTGATGACCGAAGTTTATCAAAGTTTTATTACCTAAATATTACTTTAGGAATAAACTTTACTTTTTTATGTAACTAATTATTAAGTAATAAAACTCTGTTACACTTTTACAATCAATTAAAATAAAGATATACTATTTATACGCTATTAAGTACTATGATGTATATATTACGATACAAAGGAAGTCAAATGAAGCAGTTAAAACTATTGAGCCTATCGTGCTTACTCTTATCTTTTCCACTCTACGCTGAGGAGTTGGCAACAGTAACTCCTGTAGTGCAAGAGGTAGTTATAGAAGAGGAAGTTAATACTACCCCTCCTCATACGCCTACCGTACAAGAGCTTATAGAAGAGGTAAAAACTGCTCCAGATACAGAGAAGAGAGTTCTCATGAATAGACTAAAAAGAGAACTCAAAAATATGAATAAAGAGAGCCGACATCAAGCGATGAAGGAGCTTAAAAAATCTTTTGCAAAAAAAGAGAATCATACCCCTCAACAACAGCATCAACAGCCCAACCATGAAACATGCCAACATGGTAACCATCAACCTAAATTTAGACACTTACGACAGGGGTTAAGAGATGGTAATGGTCCTCATCGTGGTCAAGGAGAAGGAGGAGGCAGTGGTGGAGGTCATCAAGGAGGTGGTCAGAAGTGAGAAAACTCTACAGCTTTTTACTACTAATAGCCATACAGCTTCATGCTTTTGAAGATGATGATATAGATGGAGTAGAGAACAGTAAAGATTTATGCCCCAACACCTCTTTTGAAGATACTGTCGATGAAAATGGGTGTACTGAAAAACTAAACTATTTTGGAAAAGTGACTTTAACTCTAGGTACAGATATAAATATAGACGATAGCAGAACAACCGACTACAACTTTTTTAGTAACTATAACTATAAAGAATGGGATTTTTCACTCTACAGCTCACAACAAAGCTCTCTTGATACCAATAACAATGAAACCCAATCATCAGGAGACCTCTACCTCTCTTCAAGCTATGGGAAAAGCATAGAGAACTTCTATGCCAAACTCACCATTGGAGCTAAACTAGCCACAGGAGATAGCGAAGTAAGTACAGGAGAGAATGATTACTTTACAAATCTACATATAAGTTACGCTTTTAAAGAGAAACTGGCTCTTTTGTCTTCTCTAGGCTATACCCTCACAGGAGATAGTAATGAGACAGAATATGAGAACTCTTTTGGTTACTCACTTGGTTTGGGATACATGGTAAACGATGCATGGTACAGCTCGTTAACTTACCAAAACAGTACCTCTATCTATGAAGATAGTGATAACTATCAATCTATCTCACTCTTTAACAGCTACAACTTTAATGATAATTTTTTTGCTACACTTAGCTACACAAGAGGATTAGATGACCTCTCTTATGATGAGGTTGTCTCTTTGAGACTAGGAGTCACCTTTGAATAGACTACTACTCTTAGAGGATGACCCAAACTTAGCTAAAACCCTGATTAAGTATCTAAAGTTTAACAACTATGAAGTTGACTGGGCAAAAGATGGAGAGGAGGCAGTGGAGCTTAGTTATGAAAAGAGTTACCTACTCTATCTTTTTGATATCAATGTTCCTAGACTCAACGGAATTGACCTACTCAAATCACTACGTGATGCAGAGGATTTTACCCCTACCATTATTATCTCTGCTCTTGTAGACATTGACTCTGTTACACAAGGCTTTATGGCAGGTGCAGATGACTACCTAAAAAAACCTTTTGACCCCGAAGAGTTGCTTCTTCGTATAAAAGTTAAAACAGCATCTCTACAAGAGAGTATCAAATTTAAAGAGTATGAACTTTACCTACAAAGCAATGAGATTCTCTATAAAGGTAAGCCTCTCTTTTTAGGAAATGTTCAAAAAAGTATATTTACAGCACTACTTAAAAGTAGCCCTAACCCCGTAAGCTATGGTGACCTATTAGAGCTATTAGATAAACCAAATGAGAATGCCCTTCGCGTCAACATAGCCAAACTAAAAAAAATGCTCAATCTTGAGATAAAAAGCATACGAGGAGTCGGTTATAAAATTGTATGAGAAGGAGTCTCTCCTTAAAAGCTTTAGCCTATTTTTTGTTGTTATGGAGCTATTTTTAGCATTTATATTTTATAACTACTACAAAATAGAGGAGGAGCATCTAAGTGAGCAACTCTTTTTGGAGATGAAAAACTACAGTTTTAACTTTGATGATGACCGATTTGAGATGGATATCGTTACAAAAGTAGAAGAGAGTCAACTCTATGAACTCTACTTTGATGAAAATAACCTATACATACTCGCTCCCCTCGAAGAGAATAACTCCTTAGCTGTTCTCTACCCTCTTAGTGACTATCAACAAGCACTTGACAACATTAAAAAGCAACTGCTAACTCAATTTTTATTTCTATCTCTCATATCAGCTCTTCTCTCCATACTATTTTCCATCTATGCACTCTCTCCCATAAAAGAGTCACTAAGACTTCTCGAAGAGTTTATAAAAGATATCATTCACGACCTAAACACCCCTATTACGTCTATACTTATAAACCTAAAAATGATGGAAAAAAGTGAAGAGACACAGAGTATCGAGCAGAGTACAAAAGCCATATCTATGCTTCATAAAAATCTAAATATCTATCTAAGAAACAGTAAACTAGAGAGTGAGAAGTTTATGCTTAGTGAGGTAGTAAATGAACAAGTAGAGTTTTTTAAGCCTCTCTATGACCACTTAAAATGGGAAATTAAAATAGAAGAGAGCGTTATTCACAGCAATAAAAATGCTCTAAGCAGAATACTCTATAACCTACTAAGTAACGCCTGTAAATATAATAGAAGCGATGGTTTTATTAAAATAAAAACCATAGATAATAGACTTACCATTACTAACAGCAGTTACGGGATAAAAAATCCAGAAAAAGTCTTTGAGCGTTTCTACAAAGAGGGTGAACGTGGACTAGGAATTGGCTTACATATTGTCGATAAATTAACCAAAGAGTTAAACATAGAGAAGAGATTATATATAAAAGAAAATGTTGTTACTGTTGAGTTAGGGCTACACTAAAACCCCTCATACTCATCTATCTCATCACCATAAAGAGGCTCTTCCAAAAAGTGTTCGTCTCTACTACTGACAAAAAATAGCGTAGGAAAAATAGTTGAGTAAA